>VBVR01002796.1:0-19941 GCA_011638315.1 Tetramorium parvispinum | reverse complement strand
GAGCGAGAGGACCGGTCGGTAGGTGTGCCCCGCACGTGCGAGAGTGCGGGCGTGTATCGCCAACGAACGGCAAATTAAAGCATTGTCGGATAGCACGTGGGCGGTCTGTCGTGCTACGTAATTTATGCACTCAACATTATGCACGCCGTACCGAATGCATACACGTCAATACGACGAGTTATCCGGTTTGCATGACGATGTCCGTTAGTAGCCGACGCAAAGTAATCCGAGGATTCGTGATCGGCGAAAGAACCTAGAAAGAGTAATCAAGTTCGACCGGAATAAATCGAGGAATCCTGCATCATGTCATATTTAGAGATTAAAACATCTAGAGCCGGTTTTTCCAACTTCTTGGTAAGCTAATACTTAAATTATATGTCTGTCTTTGTTTTCCATTCATAAAAAAGGCGTATTAAATCGATACTCGAAAGTCTCGACGTATTGTTACTTCTTTTCTGCAATGCTGATTGATTTTCTCACTTGGCTCAGTTTATATTACGAGAGTAACCAATAAGACATGAAAATTATTTACTATTTTTTGCTTTTAAAAGTAATTTTTTGTTTTACTTTTTAAACAGTTATTTAATATTGGGCTATCGAGTCTCTCGTAACTTTTTAAAAACTAAAGCAAAAAAATTAGCAAATAATTTTCATGTCTTATTGGTTACGTTCTAATAATTTAGCACAGATATCTTTATATACGTACGTATATATTAAGCTGTCTGAGTCAAATTATGACAACGTAACGAATAAAATATGAAAATTATTTGCTAATTTTTTTGCTATTTTTGCTTCAATTTTTAAAAAATTATTTAATATTGAGCTATCGAGCCACAAGCACTAGTATCTTTAAATTAGACGAGTTCAGACATATGATTCAACTATTAGTTAACTTACAAAAAAAATTGGAAAACTGAATGTGTATAAAAAAGGTGGAAAACAGTGGAACATTATTTAATGGCACAAAAGTTACTGCGCTTTCGTCATTTATATAAGATAAATAATAATATAGTAAATAATATACTATATATATACTCAGCGATACCTTATAGATATGAATGTTTAGCGGAATGTATCGTCAAACGTTAGAATTGGTCCTTTTATTCTAATGAAATTGGCCGAATCCAACTGTGCATGCGGAGGCACATTATTCCCCATCCAATCTCGATAAATATGATTAATACCAATGTACGCCTTATCCGCACGACTCCATTTCCGCGTGGAATATCCGTCGTAAAGTGCAGCGTTGTATTCCCAGTGCTCTTCCGCGTGGCTATGTAACATGTAACGGGAGTGACACGTTAATTCTGCATTCGGTCGGCGAATAAGAGTTTTAACGGTTTATGAGCGCAATAAAAAAGGGGGGCTGTATGATGCACTTTCTGTCGGATTCACCGCGCCGGATAAGGATTATCGGGAAACTCCCCGCGGAGTTATATGTCATTACGCGAGCGTTGATATTTTGCATGAGAAGCAGGCCGTCGAGAAAGAAGTGTAAACGCTTTTAGGAGGGAGGCGCCCGCTTAAAGAGTCGCTCGCGAGAAAACGACACGCGTGAACACGCGTACGGTGCGAACGGCGGAGGCGATAACGTCCCGTTATCGTTCGCGCGCAGGCAGTAAAGCGAAACGTCCGCTCGTAAAAATGCGAGTATCGACGTTATTCTTTCCCGGCTTTCGGAAAGTCGGGAGGGAGGGAGGGAGGGAGAAAGGGGGATTGGACTCGTAATATCGAGCGTGTAACATGGAGCCCGTATGGTTTGCGTTCAAATCCCGCACCGTCGTTTCCATCGCGTGCGCCGCATTCGATAAAAGCGTTCAATAAAGGCGAGACGTTAAAGCGCGCTCCAGTCGACGACACGCTTAATACACCCCTACGGCGGGATCGTAACTCATAACTGATTCGCTCGCAAATTATAGTTCCAAATGCAATTTGTAACTATAATTTGTAATCCGATGGTAACTAAATTACAAAAGTAATTTCCGCTTCCCGCATCCGCGGGACGGTTAATTCCAGCCGATGCGACGCGCGCGAGTGAAGATGGTAATGATATCTCTCGATCGGGACATCGGAATATTTTCTGTTGTTGCTTGTCGATGCAGCATCCATGTATTCCGTCTGCTTTCATGCGGAATCGATATATTTAAAATTCTTTCGTTCACTCAGAGAAAAATGTAGTTACTTTTGGACCCAACCACAATCTTATAATATTTCTAACACGAAATATGATTGACTTAACTGTATGCATGATTGTGTTGACCATAACTATCGTTAGAAATATTAGAAAATTGTGGTTGGGTCCAAAAGTAACTATATTTTTCTCTCAGTGTTGAATTTATTCTTCTTTCCTTGGGTGAACTGCGATCATACACGATTGTTTCGCGACTGTAATCATTATTATCTGATCGGTAATGCGGTACCATTATCAATCTCTATTCATTCGTAAAACTGCTTTCATAGCGTTCGCTCGAAGTCGAGCGTAGGAGACGCGCGATTTCGCGATCGGTATCGGGATCGCGTTGGCACACGCGTGTGCGCTCTTATTGCGCAATCCAGCGGAAGAAAAGTGCGGGTCGATGCGAGAGCGGACACAATGACCGTGAGTGCGGCGTGCGAGCTCGCCCACGCGCGACAAGGTGTGACTTTTGAATGAATCGTCGCGTCGTGATGACTCATCGATCGCCGCGACGGGACCCGTAGCCGATAAATCGCGTTTCGGAATTAATTGCCGGTTCGTTCATGCGCGGAGGGACACACGGGAGAGGGGAGTACCGCTTTCGACACGGCGCGGTCACGTTGTTATATTGAAATTCAGCGGCGCGTGTGTCGGCTTTTATTGGGTGCTGCATTCCGAGCGCAATAAACCTTAATAGCTCGAAATCCACGCCCCGCTTTTACATACGAATCGACGCGATTCCCGTTTGTGTGATCGGAGCGGCTGCTATATTTGTAACAACGACCAAGGCTATTTTCCACAGTTCGAAATCTCGCGATGTGCCTCTCCTCAATAACGTTTAAATCATAAACTGCAGCAAAAATTTGAAATGTGTATGATAATTTATCTGTATATTTTGAGAGAGTAATAATCTTTTGTTCAATGGAATTGTGTAAAATTGAACGTTAATATCTGTAATTTCGCTTGCACGTCTGTTGGAGATTTTTTATTTTATGGTTCAAACATTATTAATTTTATTACTCAGCTCATTTTGCCTTCTGGTTTTTTTTATGTATAAGTAATGAATTGCAACAAGCGTTTGGTATCGACAAGTTGAATATTCATGATTAATATTAACTGGTACAAATTATTTGATTTTTTTTATTAATAAACATTTGAATAATTGACTAATTTCTCGACTTAAAAAGAATTATTAAATCTAATATTAAATTTTAATTTTTGATGGAATAAAATTTATCTTTATTTTGATTAAAAAATAATAATTAAAAATTGTATGATTTTAATTAATCAGAAATTGAGTTGCGACGTCTCTTGTAGTCGTTACTTTTATTTTATTTTTTATTTATCCCACGAAAATTCATTTCGCTAAGAAAAAGTTAAAAAATAAAAATTAATTAATTTCTCTACAAATATCTTTTTTCGATCAAAAAGGGAAAATTCTGTTCTTTGAATAAACGTTATATTTAATTGCATAATAGTCTGTCCACCTTAATTTGAAATGCAAGAAGCAGAATATGTAGCATATATTTGTTTTAAGTAATCGATTAGATTACTTAAAATATATTCATTGAATGAATTATCTGAGCTACGAATTGACAAATCGACGAGTAGCTGTAAGCGCAGTTATGAGTTTTATGCACGTGAGTTTTTAAATTCTCTGTTATATTTGTTCAATTTTGTTAATCTCCTCCTGTAAAATGCAAAAAAATGCATTTCTGTACAAGCCTCGTGGATGCTTCATCATCAATATGAAATTAACGTCGGCCTCGTGGATCAAAGCGAGTCGTAATGTCAGCTCATTATGCTTACATTTATGTTACGTTTGTATCAAATTGCGCGAGCGAAACGTCGACAGTGCATCGCAGTGAACCGGTTTTAATATCGACCTTAATCAACGTCGCGCCCATTGTCGCTCGCTTTAATTGAAATCGTAAATGGTAATTAAATTTTTCCGGCGGCGGTGACCGCGGCGGATCGTTGAAATCCGGGAGGGCAAAATACCGAGCGTGGTTTTACCGAGCCCGCCATTAAATTCGCGAGAATTTTATGCATAAATTGCGCGCGCTATTGATCTCTCCACCGCTGTGCGTGCGTGCATGCATGGGCGCATAGGAATGTTTTCGCGTTTAATTTCAAATCCTCTCGAATCGTCCCCGACGTTTCGCCGACGCGATACATTCGGCGAGATGAATTCATCCATCGACCGGGAACTTGTATTATTTTTTTTTCCGTGTTCGACGATACCGGGGCGCGCCACATGTATGATTATTCTGAGAGAGGGAGGATTTTGTTAACCATGTATAACGGAGAGTCGTTACGCACACAGATTCGACTTGTGTGGGGATCGTACAGGCAAATAACGCGCTCGTTAAAATGATTTTGGTCCGTCTAGTAATTGTATTATGTGCGATCCGCGAGTTTGATACACACCGATACCTCCGATGATCGTTTGTATTGTGTACGACAAAATCGAATCGGATCTGTTCGGAACCGGCGTTCTTTTTTTCGCCAAAGCTCTGCGGGAAATCTCGTATTTAATTTCCAACAACGGTCGCTCTGCTTTAACGAAATACAATCCATTTGTATGCCAAATATACAACAATCGTTAACTTTTATACGCGCCACCGAGATGTAACGAAGTGACGTTTCGGCATTCGTGCAGAGAGATTGTTCACGGGTGTGAATATACCGAAGTTTTCACGATCTGACGATTAAATCACTGCAGCGCGCAAAAATAATTGCGGATGCGGTGGCGCTTACGATAATATCGTTAGCCGCGCTTTCGATAATACAATTTCGATTGTTACGATATTGACTATGCAACGAGCTTTCACCCCCAAGATCGTTTTCATGCCGAGATGCACTTCTCGATTTTATGTGTCTGGAGATAATGACATTAGTTTTTTACGAATGTTCTTTCGTGTCGTGATATCGATCACTGTCAGAATTGTACTTTTTTCCATATACAATAGAACATTTTAATTAATTATGATTTTATTAAATTATAATGTGAGGAATAAAAAGCGAAAATTCTAACGAATTAAAAGTGCCGATGAAATTTAATGAAATTTTAATATATTGAAAATATATTGGAAATATTTTCTCAGAAATAAACACAAAAGCATGATATTTACCATACATTTATTATATTTTAATTATTATTTTTCCGATAATACATTTTTTGAAATTATGAACAATCTTTCTCGACGGATAATGTCAAACAAGGTGTTCTGTCGTGTATGCCAGTGTAAAGGAAAAATCTCAAAGTTCTGACAACAGCAGCGTTTGTAGATCATCGTTTGTAGATCGCCATGCACCATTGGGGGTTCGCATTTCCACGTGGCAGCCGACACACGGCGCCATAACGAATTTGTTTGTACACAGGTGGGTGGCGGTCCCCGGGTAATTAAGCAGCTACGTTCGTTCCGGTTTAAGCACCGACCGGCTCGTTTTGCCCACTAGTTGCAGAAACTCTCGGATAATTATTGTTGTGAAACTTTCCGCTCTGCTCCGCATACGCTTGATTTCCTCTTTACCGCCCTAGGCGCGCGTGCGTATTTATCTGAAATTCCCTCTGTCAGGGGTATTGGATTTCCTATGCTTTCCAGCGTTATAAAGATACTTGAAAATCGCATTTCTATAAAATACGAAATAAATACTTGGTTGAAATTTACGCATAGTAAACAGCATACATGTGAATATGAGATTAAATCATATTTAATCTCGAAAGAAACTCTCTCAATGAAACGAAATATTTTTTTAATACGAATATAAAAATTTTTTTTATTACGATGGTGGATGCAAGCAATGTCGAAATGAAAGTTTCATACAGACGTATGCTATTTTTTCCAACCGCTAGAAATTCTTATTAAGAATTTCTGATTTTATTTGAATATTCCAATCAGTGAATAATTTAATATAAAATCTCGTATTGGAGAATGCCACGTGTTTGAGTAATTTGAGTTATAAGTCTTTTTGAAGTATTACGAAACGCAAGCACGAAATTTTTACAATTGCAGTTTTTGTTGTGTGTATTTTTGAAGTTTCATGTTACTGAAAAGTTCGATAAAAATCATAAAGCGCTCACCACAAAAAAAAAGTATTTTACGTTCAAAGTGATTTTTCCTATAATCTCATATTTTAAGCTTACTGTTTTATAGCAAACATATTCCTTTTTCAATAAAGTGAAAAATACTTTTTTTTCTCTTAGTTACTGTTGTTTATATTACTTTTCTCTTGATTTCAAAGGAATCCTTTTGAGGTCAATATTTTTGAGAATTCTACGTATATTAAAATTTTTTTTTTATGCTCATCACATTTTTACATATGAAATTTAACTTTGAAACGAATTACCTACACGTGAGCACAGCGTTTATCTTTTTCTATGTTTGGTAAGAAATATCACATTTCCAAACTTTACGATCTGTCATGCGATCACCCATCTTATTTTTTTTTATCATAAAGATTCCTTATTCCGTAAGCTGCTCGCTTCGGAGTTTCACTACTGCAAAGATGTTTTCCCATCATGGGATACCCTCATGTCAAGAATATTGATGACATTGACGTCGTTTCCGTAGAAACTACGCGCATCTCACGATAGCGTGATAGTGTTCCGTAACTTTAGCATATCTTCCACGCCATCGCGTTGTGTCTTCGGCTCGAGTATCCAACCAGAATTGACACGTCAGTAATCTCTTAGCTACGAAACTTACTTTTTATTTTAATATACGCGAATTTCATGCGAAGGAAATACATCCAGCGGAAAATACAGGCCGTTGACGTCGCCACGGACGAAAGAATAGTTCTTCCGCGTGGAAGAGCTATTCAGTGTTTCGAAAGGACTTTCGCTCCCGGAATATCGAGATTATTTCGATCTTGTAGGTGCAACTGTCTTCGGGAAGGGAAAACAAGGATTTCAGTAAAGATTTACCAGACTCCAACCTACAAGCTTTATCTATATTCTTCGCACTCTGGAGTTTAGTCGAACATAGTTACTCTTCTCGTCTCGAGATATACGGATGAAATGTACGCGACGCCGTGAACTTTCTTATAGCAATTCTTTAAAACATTTTTCCTCCTTCTTTTCTTTCACCTTCCTCGTCTTCGTTTCAGACGTTTAACTGTCTCGGTCTCCCCTTGTTTTTTTTCGTTCGCGAAGTACGTCCTCGAGGAATGCTGCACGTACTACGGTTTATTTTCTCCTTCGCGTCCTCGCCTTCCGCGTACTTTGGTGAAAGTTTCTGCATTAGCAACTCGAACTCCTGTAAAGACAACACGTGCCCGACGGCGTTGCGAAGCTTTTTCGATGCCGCACGAACAGTTCCAGTGACTTTTCTCGTTAAGCTCCCCTCCCCTCCTCTCCCTGTTGCTCTCCGTCGGAATAGAACCTACACAAAAGACCTGTCCGAACTAACCCAGAAAGATTTGTTAATTGCGATTAATAGGAGTGGTCTTTATTCGAAGTCCTAGTTTCTCTTGTAGAAAGCATTCCCGTGAAAAGCATTATCGTTCAAAGTCCGTATTGTTAAAAACGCATAATTTATATCTATAACCTATAAGTTGAATTTATATATATGAATAGATATATAATTAGGATAAATGATGGACAATTGGAATCCATATCCGATTTTAAAAAACACACTTGAAGATGCACTGATGATGAAATTTCTTTATTTAATTTTTTGCAAGGTGGACAAAAAATTATTTATGGACAAATTGTGGATAATCAAATGCCGTATCAATTTTGTAAAAGTTTGCATTTTAGGATATCAATTTTACAGACCTAAAACGGAAGTCACATTAGCGGAGATGTGATTCATCTTTAATATTTCTTTATTAAAATGCCAAAATTGCTGAAGATAATTATTAGATTATTAAATTAAAAATAATTAAAAATGAATATCGTAAATATAAGTTTGTTTATTTTTGTTGAAATATTAAGTATTCGACGTGAAAAAAAAAATTTCTCCTTGATCTTGAAAATTGTTTTCGCAAAAATCATATATATACATATATATATATATATGTATATAATGTTATCATGCATCATTCTTATATTCCATTAGCGTGTATTTTTCGATTCTCCAGACATAAGCGTGAGACAGGAGGACACTACTTGGATTAAATATCACTTTTCTCCCGTGCGGTAATAAGACATTCGTTGAAAGAAAGGAAATGCGAAGAAACGAAGTAGAGAGATGAAAAAAAGGGTGATGTGAGAACGCTCAGTTGTTTTCCAGCAGTCTTCTTCCTTCTCGACGCGGCCTTGATCCTTCTTTCTTATTAAGTGACATTACGACTTGGAAGACGAATGAGCGAAATATCCATCTCCTTGGAGATAAATTGTTCTCGTTGAAAAGAACCGACCAGAAAAATATATGGCACGCAAAAGAACGATTCGATTATGCGTCTATTCTCTCTAAAATAAAAAGAGAGATACTTTTTTTTGATCAAAAAGCACTCAATTCGAGGTTCCGAATGTGAACTACAATGTCTTAATCAAAATAAGAAATGAACTTTCATAGTTACTGACGATTGTATCAATGCAAATTGTTTTAACACTTCAAATTTCGATGTTGCATATAAGTATTATGCGACGAAGATTATGTCATCTTTTTTAATTAAAGAAACGAATGAAATAATTTTATGAAAAAAAGTTTTCCTTGATCTGATCCTGATATAATTAATATTGAAGTTACGTGTATAATGAACAACATAAATCGAAACATTTTTTAATATACGAACTATAAACGTGATAAATATTTTCTATTACTCGTAAATTAATTTTTTATCTTTATATTTTGATCTTTAAGTGTACTATATAATTTATACGGGAACAAATTCTTATTTTATATTTCAATTCTTAATATTACCGGCATTTGGAATTGTCTTTAGCATCTTCCATGGCCAAAATATAGCGCCATAAAAACGTCTATCTTTTTAAGCGTTAAACTCACGCATGCATTCTCAGGGGACAATCGGTTTAAATGGCATCTACCGGTGGAGCGCACCGTTCGTTCCCCTTTCCACCTTCTCGCCGGTTGCATAATGAGGCGAAAAAGCCGAAGGCTGGTCTCTCGTCGCAGCTGTCCGTCGCTGAATTCCAGCGTGCACGCACGCCCGTCCGTCTGCGTGAATCGAATAAGGGTGCGCAAACACGCAGGTGCAACCTGACGGAGGAACGCATGGTGGTACCTCCAACCAGCAGGTGGTGCCTGAACAGGTACCACATTACTTGGAATCGCCAGATCTCGCGCTATCTCGTCATTCTCAAGGTCTTCAAACTTTATCATCTCTTGAGAAAAAAAAATTATCCTTTTCTGCTCTATACGGCATTTACAGCCGTATTATTCCTACTGAAATTTCTGAAAATCGTAAGGTCATTCTTCAGCATGGAACGGCAACATGGCAGAGTGCCAAGCCAAGTAACTTAAGATGCCTTTCTGCTGGATGTTACTAAGTGTGTATATATATTTAAAAATAGAAATTGTCGTCTATTTTTAAAGAGTTAGACTGTTAATAGTGAAGATGTTTTAAGTTCGCCAGACATTCACGCTGTTATACCTATCTTCCATGTATTTTTAATTTTATACTAAATGGATTTACACAAAGACATATAGCTTTGACAATAATGATAAAATAGAGAAGTTATTAATCAAATAATAAATAAGTCCAATAGTCACAATAAAATTTTAATTTCAACTCAATTAAATAGAAAAATAAAATTAAAAGTAATTTAGTGGATCAAATTTCGTAAGAATAAAGATGAAAGAAAAATAAATGAGAAATAATACTTTTGTATTATTTTATTTATCTGTTTGGATTTTTCTATTAAATTACTATAAATTTTCTAAATGAAATTATAAAAAATATCCGATCATTTATTTTAGACATTGTTACAGAAATATATCTGCTCGTTAAAGAAATTTCTTTAAATCGATGTGACATTTTCAAGAAGTGATGGTTCTCAAGCACAAATTTAAAAATGGCACAAGTTTAGCTTTTGATAGCCTATTTCACCGTGATTGTATCTTCTCTCTCTTTCTCTCGAAATCGTCGCTATGTAACTCGGCAAGCTCGGATTCCCACGGTTGTCCCGGAAAATCGATGTCCTGGCGCGATATAGCTCGCGATCGTGCGGTCCAATTTGCACAGGTGGCCATCCCGCCATGCGTGGTGCAACGGAATCGAAAGTGAGATTGGCTCCGTTCTGCCTGGCCGAGCGCCAAGTCTCGCCGTCTGTGCTCCGCTCGCCTCCTCCTTCTCTTCCTTCTCCTCTCGTCCCTGGAAGAGTGCACTAGCTCGTGCTTTTGTTGCCATCGTGCCTCTTTCAACGCACTCAGACACGCGCGCGCAGAATTTCGCGCTATTCCCGTACATCCGGGTCTTGGTCCGACGGATATATCAGTAAGCAGCGCCTGTGGCGTCAGCGATGGATCATTAGCGCGGGCTAACGAACTCGGAAATGTCACTTAGGAGATGCTCACAGGTCGATACTTGATCCAGATGTTTGGATTTATCTTGGGATTATGTTCCTCTCCGATACAGAAATATTGTCGAGCACCAGTTATAATTTAAATTCCATGAATTTTTTGCAGCGTAGTATCGATTACTACGTCTGGAATATGACATTTGAATGTACCGATTCCTAAAGCGTTGCACGCATTTTAATTTATCTGAATATCATATTCCAATGATATGGTATTGTTTGAACAGAAATGGTTATTGTTACGATAATTCTTTTAATTGCGTTACATCAATATTACATTTGGAATACGGTGCAGGCAATATCCTCTCGCGAATCGTACCATTTGTTTTTGCACATTGCAATTCTGTTCTCTGTTGCATTCTGTTGCTATCTCTAGCAAGTTTCAAGGCGATCGGCCTTCGAATGGACGTATGAAAATAATTGTTCGGCCCCGAGTGGGCGCGAGAGAGATTATTTATTGAGATCGTGCTTTTTTTGTAAAGTGAACCGGGAATATAACGAAAAGCAGAGAGCAAACTCTGAACGATTGATGAGCGATGCGATGCGAAACGCGAGAATCTCGCTGTGTTTCTCGTTTCACGATTCCTTCCTCGCTTTTCTTTATGAGCACAACTATCAATAAAACTGGGTAAAACATGAAAAATAGCTCGACGATTTTGTAATCTTTTTTTAAGTTAGAAAAGATTTTTAATTAAAAAATTATTTATGGATCTCTGCTTATATATTTAATCAGATTTAATTAACTAAATAATTAATTTGGAAATTATAAATATATCTTTATAAAAATTAATTGTTTCATTTATTTTATTCAATAAAATTCTTAATTTGTAAGACCGAATTAAGAATCGTGATACATTAAACATTACACTTAGATTAGAAAGAGTTAACCACTATTTACTCTAATTTACTAATATGAGGAATAATATAAGAAGAAACTGTATCGCAAATTTATTTTTTATGTCTCTTTGGTAATGACATTAATTGAAATATAAGAAATAAAAAACTATGTAAATATTTAATTGATTGCATCACGAAAACTATGTAGAATTTAATATTCTCTTTAAATGTTATTTTTTATACTATATACAGTTATTTTATATAAGATGAACCTTCAAAATTCCATTTATAAAACAATTCGCTTTCTTTGAACTTTAAAAAGCAGCTGTGACAACTCAATTTGCAATGTTCGCTTTCTACATACGATTCGCAGATGGCTTGACAACTCGGCGCGCGGTAAATTCTAGCCAGTGCAATTCGATGTAACTTCTTCATTGCCGAGTATCGCGAACAGAATCGTTTAGCCTGCGGAAGAGCAGGGCCAGTCCCTTTGGGAATCGCGCGTGGCTATTTAATAGGTATCTTTTATATTCGATAATAGTTATCGAGCGAACGGACGAACGAATCTCTCGTGTGTCCCTTGGCGGAGCACAATCATAAGTCATTATGTCATTAACGAGCACTCGTCGCCCGCTTAAACTGCAGCTGCGAACACGCACACGCACATACATATTATGCACGCGGTGCCAGGCGACGACGCGCGACTGCGGCACGCCCATCCTCTTCACATCGGCGACTCGTCAGACTATTACCTGGAGTCGACTTTAGTTCTGTTCTATCATCATTATATCATTCATCAGTGCTGTACGGATTATCGCGAACATTACTTTATATAGCGTATATATGAATTGAGAAAAATAACTTTAAACATTTAGTAGTTGGAGAATAATTTAACTTTGAAAATCGAGAGAGATAAGACAGAGGAAGAGAGAGAGAGAGAGAGAGAGAGAGAGAGAGAGAGAGAGAAAGTTTGACTAATTAAGTTTTACGAGTATAAATGGATGGAGAAACTTTATATTTGAATTTATCTAAAATTAATATTGCATTAAACAAAGATTCAGTTTATCAAAATTGTCGTAATATGTTACATTAAGAAGTAATAAATTTGCTGTAATTTTTTACATTAAAATCCAAATTTTAAGCTCAAGCTGAAAAGTCCCTTTTCTCTTTATTGTTGAATTACACTGATTGCTGGTGTGGAAGGCATAATAATGGTGCTGCATTTAATACGCTCGCGAGTCATTGTGCCGAATCGAACAGCGTTTTTCCGCTGGTAGCGACAAGTATACCATGGCTCGGTTTGTAATTAACTGTACAGGCGAAGTCGAATATTTTCTGCGCGAACTATATTCTCGGATTTTTCTGCCGATAGTGAAATCGGAAACCACGATGTAATTTTCTTTTGTTCGCGGTTAGAAGAGGATCGAATTCCACATTTACGAATTGAAAGCTTCGTTTTGATCTATTTATTTGCAATCAACGAACCAACTTCATACGAAAGGGATCGTATGATATTATAAACACGTTATTTCATGAAATATTGCGGCACACATATGTATATACACGTATAAATCTTTGAAATCGGGCGGACAAAGGAGCAAAAAAGAATTCACTGTCAAATATATCAAATGCTTCGACGTTTAAATTGAAAACTAGCTCAGCTCTTGCCAGCGCGCGTTTAATTTCGCATCCGGATAAAATTTTCTCGCATAAAATATTCAGAGTAGTTAGATTTCGACGAATTTATTTTCCGCGCGCGGACATTGAATTCGTAGTTGATTGCAGGTTTGATTCAACTGTGTTTTTCATTCCGTTTCATTTCTGAGGCGCTGTATAGGAAATCAATTTTTCCATTTAAAAAATAGTTTGCTAATCAAGTAGTGAACAATGACACGCAATAAATGAACATTAAAGTGTACAAGAAACAAACATGTCATTCCTGTCATTCCATTTTCGTTGTGTTCAATTTGAATGGCAGAATTTTTTATATTTTTGTAGTTATTTAATTTTCGATAAATTCAGTATCTTTTAATAGAAATATATATATATATATAAAACATTAAAGACATTTTGGTAAAATAAGATTCTACTTGAATTTAAATGAAGCGTAAGATTTTACCTGCTTGTTAAAAAATTTATCATCATAAACGGAAAAAAATAATTCTGGTAATTTGGAGTAAAATATCCGTGACTCAAAATTAAAACGCAAGATAATTCTCTTGTATTGTTCTCGTTTGAGTTTGCTTTAAGAGATCATCCCGTTCTCTCTCAGTTTTATCTAACAAAGCTCAAGTAAGACGATGAGAAGAAACGCGAAAGGATTCGAGGGATTAAGCGACATTTTATTTTAATTAAGGCTTCCGGACGTGGTAATACATTTTAGTACTTTAATCAAGCCGCGCGGCGGGTCAGCAGTAAAATCGTAAGTGGCGTTTTATTTATCCCGGCGTAAAATAAAGGAGATGCGCGCGCGAGGGATTCTCTTCTTAACTAACCATTGTACGGGAGCATGCGATACATATAAATATATTTTTCTTTAGTTTAATCAGCAAACATTAATGCGATATATAAAAATGTAAATGGAAATTTATGGCGCCGCGTTAGGGGAGAAGCAACTTCCGCGCGTTTGCTAAGTCACTCTCCCTCCCGTTAAAGTAAACCGGAAATCCTGGTAATATAAGTAACAAGTAATTAATTCGATATCAGAGCGCTCTATTCTTGTGGTAATCTCGCGCTCGTTACATTGTTCCGTGCCGCCTCCAACACTCGTCCCACGTTCATGGTCTACCCTTCCTCCGCTTCTACGTTTCTCTCTCTTTCTCGCGCGCCTGTAATGTATATACATTCGCATGTGCATTTTCCGCCGCATATAATCGCCGTTCTTTTTCCCCAGTCGAGGTCGTGAATTACAAATCGTCAGTAATTTAACCCTTTATTATGTACCACGCCCGAAAGATTAAAATTATGCTAACGTGCTCATTTGCGCCGTTCTTTCCGCGTTAGACCTTGTCAAAGGCTAAAGAATTACTTCCTATATTACAGTTTGTTATGTAATTCGAGGAAAATTCCATTCAAAACACGAGATGTGCATATTTTTTATATTTATGATGTTACATTATTTTAATTTAATATGTAAATTGATACCAGAGGAAATACCGCGAAAGAGTCCGGTGCACAAGTAGGGGGCTACTTGGTCGAAGACAGACTCTCTTCGTTTCTCACACATGCAAATTTATCACGTACCTCTATGTGGGCATTCGCGAAAGGCCATTGTAATTGCCTAGATCGACGTGAGTCAGCCCGATTGCAACCGATTGTCCGCGAGACGAGGAGCGGCAGTGGTCATTCTTTCGCGACGGACGCTCGATTTCACGCGCGATAAAGAGAGGTGACGCGGTGAAACGTCAGACGCGCCATGGATGGATGAACATTCGTTCTCTTCCTCGATCGTAAGCGACGGGGAATGTAGGTTCCGACAAGCCATGAAATGGAAAACTCCGCGAATTTATTTACTGACGCTACGTGAGTTATCGGTACTATTGCGTTTATTTGGACTTGTCGATATGCAAAGAGAAATTATCGCTTATGAAATTAACGCTCGGTTACATCAAGATGCAAAAAGATATACATATATTTTATTATCTTAAAATTACAACTAACGAATCGGAGTTATTTTGCGCATAACATATTTAATCGCCATCGTCTTTACGATCCTCGGCAGAAATAGAAAGACGGAATATTATTTTAGCTTGAATAATCTTGACAAAATCGGATTTGTCACGATTTATAACGTGGCACACCGCAAATGGACCAATTATTACCTAACCATTAAAAATTAAGTTTCGTAATTTAATATCGGTCTGAAGAGGAATTTAACTTGGCAAGATTGTGAGAACAAGAGTAACTTAAATGAAGTTTCCGAAAGCTACGTCGCAAAGCGTCAAAGATCGCGTTTTGCATTGTTGTCTCGCGCGCACCAAGTTTTTGCTTTATCTAATCCTTATCGATTTTAACTTGGTCCCGTTGCGCCAGACGCCCCAAGTTCTCAGACGCGCTCTTTCACAAAAGTTTCGCGTTGCTCCTCTACTCTTCAGAAAAGTTTCTTAAAGATCTCGCGGCTCGTTCGTCACGACAACGCCGGCGTTGTCGCCGGTATTTCGCATCACTTTCCAGTTTCCAGGAGAGCGCCAGGAGTGCTGGCCGGAGACCTTAATTACTCGGTCGCGTTGTCAGTCGTATTTAACGAGACGCGACACGACCGACGGCGGTATATCTCTCGCTAACAAGCGACCGTCTGTTTGCGTTACGTGATACGGAATTACATGTTCGCATTTCCGCGGCGGACATCTCGCAACGGACCGGCAATGGTAAACGAGAGTATAATCGTCGGCGGTTTCCCAGAGCGATGAATTTCCGTCAACTTTGCGGAGCGGTCCGCGACAATCTCGCTCTCTCGTTCAAGCCCAGCATCGCCGTAAACACGCGGCGCGGCGTCGCGCGTGTGCGCACGCCCCTCCTGTCAAAGTGCTCCGTGGAATTAATTAATTTCCGCGCGGTGGGCTTCGTCCCGCCAGGAATAATTCTATGTGCGCCGGGCACAAAGGACCGCTTTCGCCGCTGTCGAAAATTAAATAAGACACCGCTGAGTTCCGTTTTGTTCCGACCGGCCACAATAGCTACATTGTGGCTCGCGCGACACGATGCACGACTGTATGTATAATAGTTTACCGCGACACGCATTATACTCGTGTGTTCCCATCGGTCGCGGGCTTTGGTTTTCGCCCTGGCAAACGCGAAGGACGATTAAGCGTGTCGTTAATTAGGAATGCGGAGAACTAGCGAATACGCAACCAGAAGCAAACGAAACTACTTTGGATCCAATAAGAAATGACAAATTGAAAAAGTTGTAATGATATATCGATTAATAATAATAAAAACTAGTATTCATAAATTTAATTAAGTTACTTTTATTGCTTCGTATTATTTCTGTATGCTCGTTTAATTAATGTAACAGCTCAAATGGGACCAATATCTCGAAACATAATAAACATTTCATTTGTGTTTCACGTCCATGAATTATTACTCGCGTCTCCAGTCACTCAGTTTCTCCATCTCTCTCTATCTTTATCGATCTATCTCTATCTCATGCCATTTCCGAACAATTATATCTGGCCGCTAATCAATGCCGCGATACAAGCCATCAATCAGCAATAATAAATCTCCTATCGCGCGAGATCACGCTCTTCTCTCGTATTAAATTATCGCGCTCTCGAGGACCGCGCGCCGGCTCCTCGAATTATTTACGGCGCTCGAAATATCAGCCCGTTCGTCTGTCAGCCGTCACGCAGAAATCGCATTTCCGGGCGTGCCGGCGCGTCATTTCGACGTCGTTTCCCGCGACGCGTTGATTTATTTGCCCGCATTTTCGAGGGAGCGACCTCGGCAGCGGCAGCAATAGTCTGATCAACGCCAGATTGCGAGTGGAGAAAGAAAGGACCCCGGTTTTTTATAAGGCCCCCATGTATATTCACGCGATCCTTTTAAGGAAGTCTACTCAGTTCCAACAGAGTTGCGCAAGGCACAATTTTGCATTTTATGAACAGTAAAGACAAAATCGCACTTTACCAGACGCAGCGTGCGCGTGTGTGTGTGCAATGAAATTTCTGGATCAATTCAATTTCTGTATATTAAAATATAAATGTAAATGCGATCCAATTAGGAAAGCGGGACATAACGTGTTAAAAGCGACACCGTGCCATTTAAAAATATTTGTCCTAAAAGAATGCACGTCGCATCCACAGTTGAACATATGCAAAGTAACGTTCGATAATAGAAAAAAAATGCTATAAAAACCGCCCTCCTTTCCTTCCTGGCAAATATCATCAGTCTAAATCGAGAGCTATTAAAGGCGCCGCACCCGCGTTTACGGCGGTTCCCCTTTAAGGTCGCCACGGGGTTGGAAAGCGGTCGATATCGTCGTCTCGAAACAACTCCAGCCCCTCCCATCCGCCCTCGTTCGTCTCTCGCTCCCGCGTCCCTATTCCGTAGCATTGTAACTGGCGCACACGAGAACAGTCTGGATACCGAGGGGTAGCGAAGAAGGGTGAATGCAGGGTTTCGGAGCGGAAAGGGGATCAGAAAGACGCGCTCATTCAGGGTGGATGGGTGCTCTGTGTTTATCGAAGGGGTTGCCGGCGACCTCACAAATACCCCGACGTGACGACTCCTGCATCTTTATCGTATAAATACTTTATGCGAATTTTACTTTTTCGTTTCACAAGTATCGTTTCCTTGTTGTTCTATATATAAATTACATGAGCTACTTTATATTAAGACGAGAGGTCTTCTCTTCTTTAATTTCTCTCTATAAACAAGCGTTTTATGTAAAATGTAAATTTTTTCTCAATGTCGTCTCTATGATTTGGCCAATGATTATGAATTTTTAAAAAAATTTCCTGAAATATTACTTTCTATGGACTAATTTATTGAAATCGGAAGAGTCCAGGATAAAATTATTTTCGGGATCCATCGAGTTAGATTGTATAATTTTCTCACATAGAACTTTTAGGTCAGCCGAAAATTGGATAGCGCATCACGGAGTTAACGCGTGCGACTAAACTACCAGCGGGGATAAACTAGCCGTTGCTCGCGATACTCTCACCCTAGTTATAAGGAAGCGCACAAGAGGGGGGCGAGTTGAGCAGTCAGCAAACTGTCCCACGAATAAAACTGCAGCCATCCGATCCTCCGCATTTCCCGCACAAGCGGCGGCGACGGTTAATTTCGCTCGTCAGTTCGGGGAAAGTTTCCCGAACACCCTTGGCTCGTCTCTCCCCGCCGCGCTTTCCATTTACCTAGCTACTGTGACACACGTACCCGGAATATATGTTCTCATGTTCGCGAGGTGTTTCTCAATGCAGATTCTCTCTCTCTCTCTCTCTCTCTCTCTATCTCTATCTCCCTGGAATTTGCGGCTCTCTGCATTCGGTGAGCGAAATTACGGTGTAAACGCCGAATTATCGAAGCCGCGTCGGTTCACCGTTCGCGGTCGACCGCCAATCTCGACCCTTCGTTCCTCGATCGAGTGCTACGAATTTCTGCGGCGAGTCGACTTATTCGCCGGTAAATCGAGTTTAGATTCGTCCCGCGTCTGCACCGCGCGCGAATAATCGAGTTCTCGACAATCGCGCTACCAGCCACTTCGCCTCGCGTTCGCGAAAAACAGTCTTGCCGCTTCGATTCAGTTCATTTTGCCGATTTCACCCGAGTAGAATCGATCTTCCTACGCTGACGAACCCGCAAATTCGAGTCGAAATAGTCTCGTACCGCGATGCTGGTCATCGTTTCCGTCGTAAGTTTGTTACTCAACGTGTAATCGCATTGAATGTATGGGTTAATTGGAATCGCTTTGTTACTAAGATGGATTGAAACAATGCCAAGTTAGAACTTGTACATTTATATTTCTGACAGTTCTTTTTATTTTCTCTAAATTTTAATACTTTAAGATATTTATTCGGAATTTTTCAACAAATATTTCTCATTTTTTAATTTTGAATCTCTTTATAATAGGTTTATTAAATATTTTCTCGTATTTCATAAATCATACATATAGTTTAGTGTCGCTTTCAAATAAAGTACTCGTATTATCGTTATTATATTACCAATATTTTTTCTGCGTCATGAAATAGAGCAGTGAAAAAAATGTAAGATTCTGGAGGTTCGCTTTCGGAGCAGGGGTCGTTTCTTGCAACGATATTACGGCTTATTATGGAGTAGTGAAAAACGCTTACGCCGCGCGAGCTGAGATTTTTGTAGATGTTTTTATTCTGGTTCGCGAAGGCCGTGGTTCACGAACGCACCGGCGAAATCTACGAAGGACGGCGGCAAAGCGGTCGTAAAAGACGAAATATTGCCTCCGCGATGCGGGGGCAATAAAATCGAAACCAGATCCGCGTCGAGTAACGCGAAACAGCTAACCAGCCAGTCAGCCAACCGGCCAAAGCTAGCCAGTCGGAGAACCAACCTGCCGAGAGCACACGCTGTTTGTACGTGTCACCATACTTTTTCTTCGTAGCCGTCCTCTCGAACATTTACCGAGGCTTATGTTATTCTCGTATCCTTCATCCGTTACACACTGTTTGTCGTTCGAGATGAATTATCTCATCCCGTTGGCCCCGTCAGTTTGCGCGAGATGAAATTCGTTTGTGTTTCATCTATCTTCATTATATCAGCCTTTGGAACGAAACGAAAAAAAGGGGCAAAATATCAAGACTGGTGGATCTTAACGGTCGAATAATAGCCATCGTCGTCTAGACACTTATTGCGGATAAAATTACTTTCATGGAAAGAGAACACCTGATGCAAGGAGATACATCGTGATAATTTCAAGGGCGAAAAAAGCGTGATATTTTTAGAGTTAACATTTACACAGTGCTGTCGG
>VBVR01002795.1:0-20557 GCA_011638315.1 Tetramorium parvispinum | reverse complement strand
TATATATATATATATATATATATATATACACAGTACAAAGTTCTCTTGTTACACCCTTAAGAACGTGCGTATCAAATTTACTACCCCCAAGCTTCATTTCATTGGGCATAAGATTATCTTGACAGTCCTTATTAAGACATTGTGTTCATCAGTGTCTCTAATTTTGAGCAATTGTAAATATGGAAGACGGCCAATTTTTGCGCGACGATGATAACGATAGTGCAGCGTTTGGTTTGAGAACATTCGTCTGTGCGTTTTATATCCGAATCATTTTGCTTGCAATTGCAATAACGACGATACGTGTCTGCAATGTTGTTAACAGCTTGATTTGCACGTGATGGCAATCTATAATTGATTCACATTATTTCGTTTTACGAAGTTATTCTCGGCACAACGCGGATTTATCATCGAGTTAATACTCTGATGAAGCGTCATTGTGATACATGCGACAGAAAAGGACACTTAAACAAAATAGGATAATGATAGGATCAAATTTCTTTTATCTGTGACTTGGTATCAAAGATGTCCGAATCGCAATTTTCATCATTCAAGTAGCCTTCTCCGTAAATCAGTCATAACTATGTATTAGATAGCATGATACAATATGCGAATCTGTTTATAGCAGCTCTTTCTTTGTATCCAGTAATTTTTTACGTTGGTAAGCGACGATATGATTATATATATATGTATAAAGCAGAATTACTTTTATGTGATCGAGTTTAAGACTGGAGGACATGCATTTCTTTGCTTTAATAATAGAATTTCTTAACTATATTCCGGAAAGAAAGGACATAGGACGTACGCATGAAAAAAGATGATTGTCTTGTTTTACGCATTGTAAAATATTTAATTTTGGTGATTCGACTGATATTTTATGTCACTTATTGTTAGTTTAATGTAACAGAATTTCATTTACTGGTTAAATTCGAGTCTAATATTTGAATATTTCTGAATATTTGTTGCCCAGGTTCATAATTAATCTACATACTTATACAAATCGACGCTTAGATTGATAACATTGAACACATTCCTTTTTCTATTTGGAATATTTTACTGTTACTATTATGAGTCATATTCACTAATCGCACAACTAATTAATGAACATGTTGAAAAATATTATTACATATAATCATTTATTATATATAATGTCGTTATATTTTTATTTGCATTTTTTTGCAGGATCAGTGCTGGAATTTAATATTGCTTTCTAGTAGCCGCTCGTTGGAAATGTTTAATTACGCACAAATTGTATTCTAAACGCAAGCAGATAGCGCGATTAACGCCATAAAATGATTAATGTAGAAGTATTTTGACAAAATTGAGTGTTAATTATATTGGAATTATGATTCATTTATATCCGATTAGAAGAAGATCAAGAGTTTTCGAAAATCAGCCTTGAAATACGTAAAACTTTGCTGCATTTTATTTGCTTCTCGAGCTAATATTCAGTATATGTCGTTGCATGTGAGGCATATTTATTGTAAAAATATAAATATAATATTTGACACTTTTTTTTCATGAATTTTTGTCCTCAAGATCTTACAAATGAACGCTCTTAATTTGCATTTTTTAGGCGAGATGTAAATTCAACTGTAAAGAATCATCAGAGTAAAATATATAATTATCCGCGGAATGTTAAACTATTTTGATATTTTATATAGATATTTGCTCTATATACTAGAAAGAGATTACTGAAGTAGATTACTGAAGAAAGTACTATACTATCGAAAAAACAAATTTAGTATATATTAGCAAAATTATGTGAGTTTTGGTGAATTTTGTTATTTCTGCTAAGTCGCTTTGTCGCGGAAATTACGCGTTTAGACTTACAGTGACTTACGAAACTGATCAAATCATATTGTTACGAAAATTCATTCTTTTGAAAATTCATAAATAAAGATATTTATAGTATGGTCATAAATATTTCTTTATTTATATGTTATATTGATTTTGAAAAGTCGATTGTCTTTTTTAAATTAATTATGGATAATTGTTGTGTGTAATACATTTGATCAGTTTCGTGAGTTGTACGTTCAAAGCAGTACAGTTTACCTTGATAATATATATATATATATATATATATATATATCTATATATTATACTTTATATTTACAGCAGATCCGAATATCTGGAAATTCGAACTTGCATAGCGTTTTTTTTAGAAGAATTTAAAGATACTTTCTCAATGGGTGGAAGAACTCCATTTTGCTGTTAATTCGTTAGCACTTGATCGGTAATTTATTCCATTCAATTAGATAAAAATAACAGGTGAATACAATGCAGATGCGGAGATGCGGAAATTTATTCGTAATACGTAATTATAATTATTGCTCTTATGCAATCAAACACCAAGTCGACCGTTTAATCAAATTCTGCGCTGACTATATATTATTCACATGTACTAACATAATAGAACGTGCAATGTGTCTTCCCGTTATTTGAAAATAGCACCGTATTGCTAGACGTGTTAAATGTATTCGCAATATTAGCAACGTATTTAATAGTATCCGTCGATTTTATCTAAGAATCCAGCTTTGTTAACACTAAGAGAACTTCAAGCGAATTATTGTACGAAGTGAAAATTTTCTTTTTGCAAGAAGGCACTCTCTAATTTTTTACGACGTTCTCATTATCTAGAAGGAGGAGAAAGATTGTGATATATCTCGAGAAGCGAAAGAAGAGAGCTATCTTTATTTTATGCAAGATATAATTCAACTGAGAAGTTATTCTGAAAGCAGTTTAAATACTATTAGAAAGTTTAGTCAAATGAGAGGGTAGAATTATTTCGTTCGTATAGATGATTATTTGTGCGCAAAAATTTTACTTTTTTCCGAAGACGTATATATTCATGAGATATTTTGATAATGACGGTAAATAGTAACTGCAATGTTACCTGATGTGACTTTTTGTATTATTGTAAAGACAATAATTTTATTCGGGGCGTCGTACGCAAATCACGAGAAAAAAAAGGATAGATACATCGGCATAAAGGTACATAGTATTAAATCTTTGAATCTAGAATGGATAAATTAGAAAAAAGAAAGAAGAAAAGAAGGTAAAAGTAATTAGAAAGTTTTAATCCCCTGTCACAGACCAAGTATTAGAACCGTGAGAATTAGAGAGACAGACTTACACGCGTACGTACACACAGTTTGTGTAGATTTCACATATCTGAATTCTGCTCGCGACCACACACAAATGGAAATTTCATTTTCACAAGAGAATAAAAAGATTAGAAGATACGAGTGTAAGACACATCGATGCTGGCTTTGTTAATTTTATATAGTCAATATAATAAATAATTCATACTCAATTATCATTTTTTAATCTTGAATAGATTGTTTCGAATATACGTGCAGTATATTAAAATTTATTTACTGTCTAAATGGAATAAAACAATTCAAAAGTATTTTTTAAAAATGCTCAAATAAAATACGACTATATGATTAATGTTTTGCTAGCAAGCTGTTGCATCTTATACGCAGTGTCATATACCCGTCTTTCTAGCGATCTTCGAAAAATTCCCTCTGTGCAAATATGTACATGTATAAGTGCTAGGACAATTAATACAGCGATAAAATGTACCTGTACACCGACCACATTGATGGTTTGCCTCTACATACAGATGTTTAAGTTTCGAATTCTTGATTCTTTCGTGTCTGAAACTTTGAAATTAATATAGCGAATGTGTAGTGAGACAGTAACGACTGTTTATTCCCTCCGCTGTCCCTCGGATCTATTTAAATTTAAATTAATTGCTTTTTAAAAAGCCATCACCCCAATGTACTCTCATCTTATCTTTGATGCTTTTCAGTTATTAAATGCACAGAAAATTAAAATTAGAAACACTCACTTTACGTCAAATTCATCAAAACATTTATTTGATAAAATTTTCAAAATTTCACTAATATTTGTTTAGAATTTTCTGAAATACGCTGAATTTTTTAATTACAAATAATTTTACAATATCTATTTTAGGATACGAGAATCTCCGTACCGAATCGAACATTTATATTTCTGTTAATTTCCAATCTTACATTTAAAGAAAAACACCGTTATAATTCAATAAGGATAAAGATCCGAGGGATAGACGATCGAACACATGCATACACAGCTTTATCATTGCTTTCGATCAAGAAGATGACGAGAAAATACGTTAATAACACACGTGCGTGTTTCGCATACAACAGAGATATACAAAATATTTTGAGAGGCAAATTCGTGAATTATCGTAAGATGGATAAAAAGAGAAATATATATATATATATATATACATACATACATACATACATATATATATAAATAAACAAATATATTTAATAAAATTTCTTGACTATATCTTGTAAATTCGGAGAGATAATCTATAATGAATTCCGATAATTTTGTTAATTAGCAGATGGTGTTACGAAGATATGAATTGCCGATATATCAGTAGTTAATAACCAAAGTCGTAGCAACAAATAGCAATGAATGGATAAAATTATTCTTACAACTGGAAATTAGGGGAGCGATCGAAAAAGAGATATACCGTGTTACAACGTACAGAGATTTTAGAAATAAAAGCTTCTGCTATATAAAATTCTCTCTACGTGTTACTCCGTTACGATATTTAACGATCCCGTAATTATTTATTTAAAAAGTGTACTGCATGTAATAATTTCCTACAAAATTTTCGACGTAGATAGCGGAAGTTGAACGATGAAAGATGATTCTTGTTGTCAGAGACTCGTTGTGAAAGAGACATTAATTTATTCTTTATAGTCGAGAGCTGCGTATTAGCGAGAAGTATTAGAGGGAGAGGAGTATAGGCGTTTCTTATAAATATTAATTAGAATTGTATTAGCAACTAAGTCTTGTAATTACGAAAGCTGTATATAATGTGTATAACGTATATTATATATGTTACTCCTGCGTTCGTCAAACTTTCATTTTAGTCATTTTTTTTATATAAATGCAGCATTGTGAGAATAATTTATACTTATAAACATATTTAATTTACCTGTATCTATAAAAGCAACTAGCCAAACTTCTGTAAATAGACCGTCTCGTAATAAAATCTATCTAAGGAAAAATGTATAGAAACCTGAAAATTGTTATATCCTGAGTGCACTGACGTTACTCAAGACGCATAAAAAATTCAAAATAGCAGATTTTTATATATGAAACATTAATTTACATTAATATGTACACAGTAGCATATAACAAATACATTCTCTTGTTGTTAATGTTTTAATTATTCATAGTTATTAGTATTAGAATCAATTGGTCACATAAGATTTTGGACGTAAGGAAAAGTATTAGCAAAATTGTATTTCTGCTAAACGACCGGTAACGTCTCTAGTCTAACATGGAGTAGCCGATCATGATGCATCTAAGAAGTCGTATATTTTCGACAACTACTGAAGAACATCAGTGGTGAACAATATAGTCCAACTACAGCCTTTTATAACAATGTAATCGCATAAAAAAATATAAAGTTATTTAAATTGATTAAAACTTATTAAAATATTGTAATAAATTTAATGTAATAATTATTTTTTTTTGTAATTTACGTCTTTTACTCTACACTTAAAATTAAAACAGTTAATACCTATTCAATTTGTATTAAAAAAGACCAAAAATAATTAGAATCAAAGCTATTCTATTATTATCGTCTTGTAAATGTTACACGCTTAAACGTGCGAGGCTTATAAATGATTTGATCCAATATAGAAACA
Organism: Tetramorium parvispinum; assembly: GCA_011638315.1. Classification (NCBI taxonomy): domain Eukaryota; kingdom Metazoa; phylum Arthropoda; class Insecta; order Hymenoptera; family Formicidae; genus Tetramorium; species Tetramorium parvispinum. Next base: position 14,840 of record VBVR01002795.1, on the reverse strand, counting down.
GATGAATGTCTCATAAATCAATTTTATTAAAGTACCCGAAACGATGCCGATTATACGTTATAGCTTATGTAATAGTAATTTAATGATACAAGCAACTAACCAAGGAAACCTGGAAGCAATATAGAACTCTTTGAAATTGCAAAATATGTATTTCTGCGAACTATAGCACCACACAAATTGCATTACTTACTTAACTGTTATTTACGTCTATATTTTCTTTCTCTCTCTCTCTCTCTCTCTCTCTCTCTCTCTCTCTCTCTCTTCTTCTGAATCTCTTTCAAATTCTTTTATATTTAATTTTTTAATATACGTCTATCATGTAGTTGTATGAATTTCTTTTTTAGATTCTTTAACAAATTTTTAGTGAATTTTTTTGTTATGTTTCGCATCGGAAAAATTAACAAGTGTTTTATCTAAAAAGTATTTTTAAATAAATGTGTTATGAATTAATTTCTAGAATGTCTCTGCACAATGCCTCTGAGAAATTAACTACAAATTGATGATATATGCACTCTAAATTTAAAGTAGTACATATATATTTTCTAATCTCTTGCATCGTGGCAGTCCTGTTCCTCTAATTATTGCTAAAATTATGTTACGAAATCCTTATTCAATCGACTAATACTAGATTTTTTTATATTTTATAAGATTTTATATAACATAAACTTCGAGACTTTAATACTAGACACAAATGAACTAGTCTCACAATTGCATTTAATGCCCCGTATTTGTTACTAGATGAGGTATTTGCTTAATTGCTTAATTGTGTTAAATTAATTGTAATTGACTAGCATCAGCACTTGTCGTAAAACTGACGTCCTTTCTGAAGTTCCATAATACTAAAGAAAATTTTATTAAGAGATCGTTAAACTACAATCTTGTCTTTGGCTGACTTATTAAACTTCGCACTTTGGAATATTCTCTCTAGTAAATATTTGTCAAGTCAAAGTTCATTTATTATTATCTGAAAATATCATTATGTCTTTGCTATATTCAATGTCATGTTCAAATATAATCGTATTGCAATATATTGTGAGAATTTTTAATCTTTGCATTCGCTTTGAATATTAAAAATAATCATTAACTAATAATAAATGAACTTTGACTTGACAAATATTTACTAGAGAGAATATTCCAAAGTGCGAAGTTGAATAAGTCAGCCAAAGATAAGATTGTAGTTTAACGATCTCTTAATAAAATTTTCTTTAGTATTATGGAACTTCAGAATGGATGTCGATTGGAATTATTCCATTTTCCTTAAGAAAACACAATAAAAATTTAGAAAATAACTAAACAATTTTGATCGGGATCCATTCTGTAATACCTGTATGTCCAGATATTTAAAGTATTTCTTGAAAGAATAGTTTTTGAAGAATTCAATCAGAAAAAATCCATGATTCAAATAGATTCTAAAGTAGAAAGAATTATCAATTTTCGTATACAAAAAAATCTGAAATTGATATCCTATATTCACTATCTTCTCACAGCGAATTTTCCGTCTCAGCATTTATTTTTTTATTTGCTACTTATCTTCCGTTTACTTAGCCAATTTTTCCAACTTCTTGATAAGCTAACTAACAGTTAATCATACGTCTGTCTTTGTTTCATCTTCAAACTAGACAAGTTCAGACGCATGATTTCACTATTAGTTAGCTTACCAAGAAGTTGGAAAAACCAGCCCTTAATCTAATAAAATTTCCAGTTATCATCGTTCCAGCTTTGAAACTTCACATAAAATAATGCCAAAGTGTGCAAGCGCCGCTTCTCAATAGACTCTAATACAATTAATATTGACATTTTCTTCGACTTAATCTAACATCAGTCGATTGGTTTAACGTTCACAATGACTTCTGTTTTAAAAGCTTCACGTTGAATGCTATTGTGCTACAATGCAAATCCTTGGTCGAGCAGCAATAGCAACAGCAACAGCAGCAGCAGCAGCAGCAGCAGCAGCAGCTTCGTCGGTATAGTTAAATGTGCGCACGTGGCACGTGGTGAGGACTGGCGGACTGGACTCATATTGATCGACCTGAATCCGCGCTCCGGTCGGCGCGTTGACTAGCGCGCTTGTCAGTAGCCTGAAAACGCTTGTACGCTGCATTTACAGCGTAATCGCAGCCGCATAGTCGCATCGTGGCATTTCGCGAACTGCATCGTGCTGCATACCCTCGTACCCTCGTTACGCGTGTTTCATCGTCGCTATGCATCGGTGATGGTAGACTCGTCGATAGACGCGCGCTAAGGTGTCTGAGCTTGAAGGTGGTGCAGCTGCAGAGTGCCAGATCCCGTTAAAGGGTAGACAGTCGAATCTGAGATCACGAGGGATGACAATAACTCCAATAAAAAGAAAATAGATTTTGTGTTCCAGACGTCGTTTAAAAACAGATCACCCAGTGTTGTCACGAGTAAAGCAACCTTTCAACCACTCCGTGGTGCTGTAAAAGTATGTGCGATTTGTGATTAGGCGTATGAATACGTTAAATCTGATTTACATCTGCTTTTGTAGATATAAGTAACGCACTTTGGATTTTGTGCATTCATATTCTAATGATTATAACTGACTAAATATCTTTTGGTTCAGTTGTTACTAACACCAAACGAGATCCAGATATTCTGTACATAAATAATACATAAAATGTCAAAAAATTTAATCTGTAAAATTGAATTTTAGAATTTTCCAGAGAAACAAATAATCAACAATTTTTGCTGACTTAAAAATTAATATGTAATAACAAAATATAATAAATATTCAACATAAAAGTTGACGTATAAAACATTAATATTTTAATTAAAATAATTAATTAAAATAATTAAAAAGCATTTATTAACTTTTATGAAAAAAAGAAAATATTTTAGAATAATTGACATAAATAGAAAAAAGATGTTTTTATAGCTTATCATTTCTTATTATTTCTAAAATTATGATTACATTTACATAACCGTTTTTTATAATGTTAAAATTCTCATCAATCTTTCTTTTAATTCATGCACTTTTTACAATGCAATTAAAATTTATCCTAAATGTATATGGCTACAATACTTTATATCGTAGAATATACTAATTTATTTTAGTAAACAGCGTATTTATTAAATAATTAATATTTTAACTAATGTATAAGAATATTTTAATATATAAATATTTAACATATTATTTAATGTTATGTATTTAACAATTTATCACTATTATTACGAAGTGCCTTAATATTAAGTTTCGGGATCAGTCAAATAATTTAGTATGTTATTATCTTATTGAACTGTTGAACCTTAAATTAAGCATTTGCATTGTAACAGTTCTCAAATGTCAGCATGTAAATTTAAAATGAGAAAGTAAACATTTCCGGGCCTATCAAATGTCGACTTTAATAATAATGAGGGAGGTTGGTACAGAGCTCGCGCACCGCAAACTAAAAGGCTTATTGTGTCCCCACGTTATACAAATTGTAATTCTTCAAAGAAGCTAATAAATCTTCAACAGAATGTCAATACTAATTAATAAATCAAAATTGAAAAATAATATATTACCGTAAATCAGTTTTATTTAATTTTAATTAATATCAATTGAGGGATGGCGATTCATATGAACGCGTAATTAATATCGATATATTATTTTTTAATATACAAAATAAAACATTCTTAAACACAAAACAAGTAAATAAATAGAAATATTTTAACAAATAAGTATGTAATTAATATAAAATAATATAAAAAATTTTATTTACAAAATTTATAAAATAAATGTGAATTTTATCAAAAAATTGTGAAAATTAAGATAGCAAATATAAAAGTTAATTTAGTACTTGAGCACTTTACTTTAATTATACAATTTTATTTTCGTGTTTAGATAGCTTAAAGCGGTTCCTAGTAGTACATAATGGAGTATATACGTTTTATATACGTTTCCTAAACGTATTTAAAATATTAGAAACGTTTGGGAAACGTATATACTCCATCATGTGCTGCTAGGGGTATTAATGACAAATATTTACTAGAGACAATATTCCAAAGTGCGAAGTTGGATTTAAATATCTTCAGAGATTGCCCTAAATTTAATTTGTAGACTGACTCCATAATTTCAGGGACAGCTTGAAATATATGGCTGGAATCAGCTCGCGCTAATCGGGCGCTACTCGATGTTTGAGAAAGTCTCGACATGACGCGAAGCTAAACAAAGTGTAAGGAGATCCTGCCGCTGACAGCATGTGGACGAATCACTTGATAGTGGGTGAGTGTGCATGCGTCCTCGATGAGTTTCCCATTTAATCCCGAAGGGGGTTCTCCTATATTTTAAGAAGGTAGCATCGTCGAACTGAAATAGGCTTCTCCCTTACACAAATGTCGATCATATTCAATGTCTAGTTTTTTACATTTTGAAATTAGAACAATTTTAATATTCCTATCACTTGGAACTCGGACAGAAAAATTCATCTATTCAAAATATAGGATGCCTACCCTTTTAAATGTTGTTAAATTAATGTTGAGCGTAAATATTAAGATATAAATAAATAATCGTGATTGTTTATAATGTTAAGACATTGAAATCCTGAAAATTTGATGCAAATTGGTTACGATCTCACTTGCAATTACTATGAATCTTATTAGGATCTAGAAATCATAGGTGTTATATATTAGATCAATCAACACGCGTACGGCCGCTGCTTCCGTGCTGCTAGATACGTGGACACGTACGTACGTAAGATTCATGAAGAAAGATCGCATTTTTTTGAAAAATATAGAGGACTGCGGGATAAAGATATAAATATCGATGAGAAAGATGAGATGGATAAGATAGATTGATATTGTATACTCACTGTCTCTTACATAATAAGAATTACTAACAGCATAAATCAATAATTTTTCTAATTATATTTAAAATATAAGTCCTCTATATTTTAAATCAAATAGAGGTATTTTCAAAAAAGTGCGTCAGGCATCTCCAAATTGTTTTGGTTCACTACTATAGACAATTATTGCTAAATGTCTTATTTATAGAAAAATTTACGATATATTATAAAATGTAATAATGTAAAACAATTATGTTGCAAACATTATATTTGCAAAAGTATTTATTTTTACTATCTATTTTTACATTCACTGCACTTTGCGCGTGTTTTTTCTATTCTTCCACCCTGTCCTTTATATCTTTATACCTTCTATAGGGGGAGTGATGTAATGGGAACATTGATAGTCATTATATCTTCACATAAAAAATATCTGAGAAATCCATTCATTCAACATCACAATACACAAAGCATATAAATATTTTTCATAATATCATTTGTGCGTAGATGAATGGACTTCTTAGATAGTTTTCATTTCAAAGTGACAGTTATTATGATGACTGTATCAATGTTCCCATTGTATTAATGTCCCTTCACTCCCACTACATATTTTTTATTTAATATTCTATTTGTATTTATCACATTTATATTCTATCAGAAAATCACAGAATATGTTTCTTACAAGTAATAGCAGATTCTGTACATCATTATAATAATATATAACATGCAAGCATAATAATATCGATATTTAGTTCACTTACCCCTTACAGTATTACATTACATGGTATAACCTGTTCATAAACATTAATTATAGCATCACTATTCTGCACGGCTAATTATAAATATAACTAGTAAAATGTAATTGCTCTCGATGTTGAAATAACTTTCATATATATTATACCATGTAGAAGTTGTTAATCCTTTGGCCTTTTACATTATCGTCTATTAAAATATCAAAGATATACGAAAGATTTAAAAGACCTGAAGTAATTAAGACAAAGTTGAATTACTATCTACGTCATGTTCTAAATATACGCATGCATTTTTAACTGGAGTAAAATTTTATTCAAACGTCTATCACACGTTATATGAAATTTCTAGCTTTCATTTTGTCAAGTTACTGTCTTTAGGATAAACGTTCTATAAGCACATGAAGTATATGTACAACATGTGTTTCAAGGCTCTTTTAAAACTGTTCGACCAAGTTTGATTCCTAAGTCGCACACCAGATATTTCCATTTACTGTTCAATATTTTTTTATATTGGGTCATCCCATAAATAATGAAGTATAAAAATAAAGTTTAATTTATTCTTTACTTCAAAACCGAAAGTCTTATCGCCAGGGAATTAAAAACTGAAGATTATAATATAAATAACAAAATATATTTTAGATAAAAATTTAAATATTAAATTGTTTATTTAATTTCAAATATATCTCTAAAAAAATCTTTCTTATGGAATGACAATATATATTTTTTACATTCGTGTATAAACACGTGTATAAATACGGGTGTAAAAAAACTGCACGAGTGTGTGTGTGTGTGTGCGTGTGTGTGTGTGTCATATTTTATTTTCTATATTCCTATATTTTATCCTTTGTCACCAATTCCATGCTACACACCTCATAATCTGCAAGAGCGAAAGCGCAGCAAGATTAGAATCATCCAGCGAACCGAAAAATCTGGACGTGACTGCCGCACGGTGCTTTGATCAATCGAGTGATAGACATAATTAGCTAGTACAACTATCAGCGGTCCCCAACATCGTTAATACCAGTATGCTAGAGCCGCGCTATACAGATAGTAGCGGTTGTAATCGTAGTCGCAGTCACCGTAACCCTTACATACAGGATATTTAAAAAAAAAATATTAACACTAATATGGAAGTATCTTGTTTAGAGAAATAGAAATAGAACTGCTAAAGCAAAATATCATAATAACAAGTGTATTTTGTTTTCAAAAAGTCTCCATTTGTTTGTCATTATTATCAACACATTCTTTCTCAGTTCATCTCTAGAGCCAAGAAAAGGGGTTTTAATATGATTAATACTCCAGATTGTATGCCATATGATTTCTGACTATGGGAAATGATAAAAGAATGTGTTTATAAAATCATATAATGTGCAACCCAGATAGGAAGACATGCAGAAAAATTTTAGCATCATTTTGATTTTAAAATATAATATATTGTGTAATAAGTCTAAATCTAACTTTTAAAATCATTAATTCTAAATTTAATTATTGTAACATATAGCAATCTTTAAAAAGTTGATGCCTAAAATAAATTCTTATATAATTGTATAATTAAAGCGTATCATTTTAGCACAATTATTACTGAATACATTTCAGATATTAATTTTATAATTATTGTAAAAATCGTTACAGCACAAACTTGTACAATTATTATTCAAGAAATGTTTTTATTTTTTATTTTTTTAAGTAACTTTGCTTCATAATCTTCTCAATATTTAGAACTTATAATTATAAAATTCTATTTTAGCAAAAGATATACATTTTGCAGAGTCACCTTATTGCGAATGCTGTGAATAGAAAGAAGCAATAATTGTGCATTTATTACAAAAGTTTCCTATCTGGGAAGATCTCCGATAAAAAATTGCAAATATGATTAAACAATCCAAAGAAATGTGCCTCAGGATTTTAGAGACTATCTAGAGAAAAATCCAAGAAATGTATTGACAATAATTGCGAGCGAGTGAAAACCCTTTGAAGATAAAATATATTTGTTACTATGAAACTTGCATTATCAGTTTTGCTTCAGTAAAAAAAGTTACTTCCAAATAAGTGTAAATTTTTTTAAGCACCCTGTAATAGCGCTAGTCCTGTCGCTTGCGTTACCACAGATCACACCAAATTACTTAAGCTGCATTAAGTTAGCAATCTGCGCACGCTGCCGACGCACATTGCCTAAAGCAATAACGAATCTTTCATTTTCAGCGGCAATTGTACTCGCGGTTGCCAACGTCTGTCATGCGGAGTGCCAGAGTGAGTGATTAAGCCAGCTTACTCTCCTCGGTATGCCCGTACCATGTCATCGTTCGCTAGGGACTCGATGAAGGTTGATGAAGCTCGTTGTGTCCGCGGCCAAGTGATTGTCAGAGTCCACCTCAGGGTGGGAAAGCGTTCTCTATTGGGAATTATCCGGTCGAGATTGCTTTCATTCCAAACTGGGCGAGAATTGTACGAAAAATGTTTTGCTTAACGGAGTATAATTATTTCAACAATCAAATGTCAAAATTCTCGATAAATCATGAGTGGTCTTTGTAAGTTATAACTGTCACTCGATAGTTGACGCAAATTAATCTCATTCTCGTCCAGTTTCATCAAACACAACCACGTCATCGAAGCGTTTGTGCTTCGCTATTGTGTGAAAAGCGAACGGTGCTTAATATCTCGTTTTTTTTTTAATTCACGCGCGCGTAATTCCTCGATACGTAAAATCTTATATGAAAGATATGCACTCGGGAAATTGTGTGAGAGCTAAGTAAAAAAATATTTGTCCTTTCCGGATGAAAAAAATGTACCTGAATTAAATAATTCCAAATTACATACTTATTGATTTCGATCTTATTAGTTAGTCATGTTTTTACAATAACAACTTATAATTTTAAATTTGCTTATTTAGCGTTAAATATGGCTATTTAGTTAAATGTGTATTATTTACAAGCTAAATGTCACAAATTTATTAATTATTAATTATTAATAGTAAATTTATGACGTTTATTATTAATTACTAATTACTTTTATTAATAACAAAATATCAGAGTCATGTTTAGCACTAAATATGAGATAAAAAGGATTTAAATAAATTGGACATTTTTTAAAATAGGTAGCTGTTATAGGTAGATTATCATATACTTTAACTTCGCGTACATTCTTTCCCGAATGCGATAGGGATGATACACGATTGTTGAAAACGTATGTGTTTCACAGCTCGTTCCATTTACTGCTATGAATGCGATTCATGGACGGATCTCAGATGTAAGGATCCTTTCAACTATACGGCACTACCTAGAGACCAGCCACCGTTGATGACATGCAACGGATGCTGCGTAAAAATGGTCCGCAATGCAAAATCACGTAAGTATTTCTATCTTTATTATGAAAAATCCACTTTCTGGAGAGAATTAAAACGTCTAATCGATTTTCCATAAATCAGACTACATATCTTATATCTTAACTCTTAAGTAATTAAACTTGAACTTTAAAACTTACAATTAGTGCAGTTCATACGTCTTAATAAATTATAGTTTCATGACAAATATTATTAAAAAATTGCAACAACACGCCTTACATTCTACTATACTAGTGATTATAAATATAAATTAGATTTTTATATCTGCAGGAATTTATTTGCTGCTTATTGTTCTCCTTTGCTTGCAGCGTACGAGAGCGTGAGGAGAACCTGCACCGCGCAACTACAAATAAACTTATTCATGGTGGACCACGTGTGCATGATGGAAAGTACCGGCACTGGTCACATGTGCTTCTGTGAGGAGGATATGTGCAATCGTGTACCCCCGACCTCACCCTCGAATCCCGTACTCCTGCTGATCCTGTCGACCATCCTTATTCTGCGTTCGGCCGTCTTAGGAGCCTCCGCTTGCTTTGTAGAACGTTGCAATAATCACATCGTATAACACCAATTAATTCGATCCACCCATCGCAGTGGTGCCCAATCATATCCTTCGTAGAAATTTTAGCGAGTCGACAACATGACCATTTGTCGGAACGAACGATTGAGCTGGCTTCAAATTCCGAAGGCTAGATCCTTCGAGATATAGAAGAAAGAACTTAAAAGTATATAGAACGAGCACGTGAATGATCGCCATGCATCATTATCATTAATTTCGTGTCTTTTTCAAGCGCGTGTTATCGTATTAGAAATCGCATAGAAATTGAATATATATATATATATATTACAATTGTATAATATAAAAATTTTATCAAAGTTGCATATCTTACGATAGATGCTATATGCATAATAGAAAATGAGACTGCTAAGATGAGTTTGGCACGTGTTAAATGCTGAAATCATATATGAAAACAGATGTCTGCAAGTAAAATATATATTTATATATTCTTATAAGAAATTTTATTATTCGCTATAATATAGTTTGAATTAATTTTATTAATCAACTTACACTTCCTTTGGGAGACAGGCCCTTCGAAATAAATGCAATATAAGACATCTAAACTGAACGCAAAATTATACTTTGAAATTAAAGTTAAAAGAAAAATAAAAAAAACAATTAAATAGCATGAATAATAAATTTTATTATAAACTTTTGAAATTTGCAGTAAAATTAGATAATTCTCTCAATTGTAACTAATAGAAAATTTAATCTTCTCGTTTTCTAGCGGGATTTGTTCAATTTAAGTGCATCGTTCGTTCCGATCACTGGCCTTAGACAGCATCGATAGTACCTAGGCGTTTCTCGTGTAGAAATCATCTCAACTATCTAATTGATTTCTTTGATGATCTCGGCATGAGTCCGAGTTCTCTATTAGTTGCTCTTTGAGCAAGCACCGCTAGCATCATTGCAATACATTCGTACATAAACCCTGAGGAAGGAATTTTAAAGAAAATAAATTATTAAAATTCGAAATAAAATCTTGAATATTAAATTACATGATCTCTTTTTGGATCATAGATAATAGATTTGAATGATAGAAGCCATGTTTACAATAAATTTAATCTAATATAATAATTCTATTAAAAATATTTGACTATTTTTATAATATTTATTTACTTAAATTATATAATTTTGCAATATTTCTTATTTAACATTCTTAATGATTCAAATATTTGATAATTATATAATTTATTGTAAGTTTTGTCCGTTTTTGAATACTCTTAAATTTAAAAAAATAGATTTCAATTTTAAATTGACAAATAGAATGAAATTAAATTTCTTCTTCGGTGTTATCGCGCTGCATGTACTCGACTGTCGTCTAGGGAAACATCGATGATGATTTAAGCATACTTTAATATTACGATAAAAAAAGAAACAAAATGTGGATACTCTAGCTCTCGGATTTTTCTCACAATAATGCACCTCACTATGTCATTTCTCTTATTCTAATGCGACAATGTTCGACGCGACTCGTCGAATTTCGTTCGATACGAAAACTTATGAAAAAGCACAATAAAATTGCACGACGTATGAACGCCGATTGTGCACGATGTATTACATTAAAAAATATTAACATGTATGAGGATTTCGGGAATTTAAAAAATTTTAAATTAAGAATTATATAAATGGAAAAGCATAATTTTTTTATACATAATATTTGAAATATATAATTTTGAAATTCGTGTAACTTATACTATATAGTTTTACATATACGGCATAAATATATAAATATATATAGAGTACATTTATAACAAAAATGTTGAATAGAAATTCCTTCGAATCATTTTTTAAAAGTGTGTTTTTGCGCGTATTTGTTTACAATAATTCGGTAATCACATGTTATACACGATAGCTTTTAAAATATAAAAGCTTGTAAAATAATATTGATATCGTGATATAGTCATAAAATAATAATTATATGACAATATCGATGACGTTACAGTGACAAATGGCGTTTATTTGTCGTGCAATTCAATCGTTTAGCAGAACGCTTCCTTGATTGTACCCAATCTCATGACTCTCTTTTTCTCACTCTTATTAACATTATCTCTCTCTCACACACACACACAGTATGTGATTCTTTACCTTTTGCTCTTTTCTTTTATTCTTCTCATTATATAACGACATAACTTCCTCGTAGATACCTCTTGTTCGTTTTGAAAAAAACATCCTCATACTCGAAATAAGAGAGATGGAAGGTTAATCGAGTCCACAATAGAAGGCGAGCTTGTACGATAGAAAAACATTCTACCTTAGAAGGCATGGTTGCAGCATGCACATCCAACAGACAAGGCCGACAGACGCAGAGAGAATCGACCGACGAGCAGCGAGGATGATCTTCTCGAGTTCCGGAAATTATCTAGCCGCATATGCGCACGTTTTCCGAAACGAACGTATCTTTTAAAAAATATTTTCTCTTGAAACTCTTAGAAAATTTGTAAATTAGAAAAGATACAGAGATTGGGTAACGAAATAATTAAAATTTCTAATAATTAGGATAATAAGGATAATGTAAAAGTACAATAATCAGTAAAACTGAATTTGAGAAATTTATTTAAAATTTGGAAATTTGAAGTTCTTAGGAATTAAAAATTTGGGAAAACGTTGTTTAACAACAGAAAAATTTGTCGAAGATTTTCTGGAAATGAGCGCACACTTAAGAGCTTAGATCATTACAGTTATGAAGTTTCAAAGCACTTAGGAAACGATCGAGTTACACGTAGACGAAAATGGAGTTGAGTGCATGGATTGTAGCGTTTATGAAGCTGTACGATTTATACGGAAAGTCAATGCAAACCTTTCATTTTTTTAAAATAATTTTAACTTTTATTTTCACAGTAACAAATAATTTATTATATAATACCTTGTGCAAAATTAATAAGTTGGATATATTTATATACTTCAGAAAGATAATGAAAAATAGAATTTATGCAATTATTTTATTATATTTATTTAATAATCGAGTATAATTTATTACTTTAATAATTATATTCTTTTCTTAAGAGAAGATATTTTGTCAATCAGAATGTTCTTCACCTTTTCATTTAAAAACCTTTACTTTGTGTTGTAAATCCTGTATCTTTATATAAATTATGTTGTAGTTTTATAAAAATCATTTTAACGCAACTATTTTAAAATATTTTATACATAAATTAAATAATATATTTTACATAATTTATGATTAAAATTATGATTAGTGCTGCAAATAGCTTTAGCGTTTGACTTTCAAATAAATGAACAGCAACACTTTGCATGACACTGCATGACCCTATCGTTATTACTCTTGCGTGTGAACGAGTATTCCACTTTTACAACCAGTAGGTCAAAAGTGAACAGCATTCACAATTTTTTAAAATTAAAAAAAATTTTAAATACACGTTGAGTTAGACAAACAGACAATGAAATCTCAAAACTCAAAATTCTAAATTCTCAGAGCTGTCTCACGACTCCAAGTTCGTAAAAAAAAATTGAGCTGTTGTTCCTTTTCTCCTATAGCTCGTCCAAATGCAACAACAACAACAGCATTAAAATAACGGTTACAACAACTGTGACAACTATAATAACCCACGATACCTTCCACCCTGACAAATGCAAAGCAGACGAAAAACAAAGCACAACGTGGGCCTTCAGCTTTATTCGTGCCACGATTGACGAATCTGCTGCTTCTAATAAAAATGGATTTTATTTGCTAAATTGAGCTTTGCCCCATTAGATTATTTGAGAAGAATTTTGATTATTCAGCAGAGAAAACTGTTGAATCAATTATGATATTGGAGTTTAATATGTTATAAGCATATACATATAACATTTGAAACTCTCAATAACTCTCAATAAATATTTGACAAAACTTTAAATATTATACATTTAATATTTAAAGTTTAACAGATGTGTTACTTACATATTATATTACTTTAGTTATATATTACTAATTAACGTTTATATATGTATATACATTTTTATTTTGTTTTATATAAAAATTGTAGCCAATATATACATATACTTGCTCACAATATAAAGTAGGTAAAGTGCTCTAATCAACTAATCTCATTTGTTTAACTTAAATCATATAATTCTCTTTCTAACAGAAAAAAATATTGTGCATGAATGTTAGAGATCTAATACTCACTGACGTACTTTGTTTAAAATCGATTGAAATGAAGCGGTAACTTAGCGGTGCTGTATTTGTTATCTCTGCTGAATGCAACCGGTGACATTGCTACAGTTTCCAAGTGGCACGATCAAGCTGAACGCACATGTCCTCACAGAGAGGCTTTCGAATCGGAGCCTCTTGCCAAACAAGCTTCGGTGCTTGCTTGATGGCGAGCAGTCCGACGTTTCTCTGGCAAGCCATGCGGCTCGTGTCGCGTCATTTGTTCATTGTCGCACGCGCGGCTGCGAGGCTACCTATTCACAATTTTATCGCGATCTGCGCCGCTCTTACCATCCCGTTTCTCTGTGCCTTCATTCATTTTACTATTTTTATTCAGGATCCTTCAGTCTTCTGATTTAATGCGTATTATTCTCAAGTCAAACATAAGCGCTCGTCATGCGATCGAAGAAAATGTTCAAATTGAGTCGCATTGGATTTTTATTTAATTTTGCCATATTTTATTATTTTATTCGATTATGTCCCTTTTGTGAAAACAGATTTTCTTAACAAAATCATATTTTATTATTAAATAAAAAAATTAAATTTAGACAAGAGTTTATGTTTTACATTTGTATAATCTATATCTATATACGTATATAATAATGAAAATCTGTCTTTTATAATAAAAAAACGTTACTACATATTACTGTACAGTTAAAAATTGATTGAAATCTAAAGAAACAATAAATTGCTAAGCTAAATTTTATTTAATCAGATTAATAAGTATAGGATAGGGTGAATTTAATCATCCTCTATCCTAATAACTCAATAACTTCTTGATTCATTTTTCAATCAAATTCTCTTTCTCCATTTAAAATATATTAAATTAAATATAATTCCGTAATGAATTGAAATTATCTTTTATTAGCGATTTTGCCACTTTCTTTTTATTACAAATATATAAAAAATACTGCCTGATTAGAATTTGAAAATAAATAAGCCGAACATGTTTCTTCGTATCATGTCTGAGTCATAATGGAGATACGGGCATATTGATATCGAATCCTCATTTACCGATAATAATCGGTTCTAAACCTGGCCTCGCAGCTGAAAAGTATCCACGTATAGTTATTAAATCAATCTATCTGCGATATAGATTATTTAGCGTAGAAGAGCATAGGGAAACATCGACGCAAAGACGAATTTAGATAAAAAGAAATAATTTTAATACATAAGAATAATTTATAGATTAAAACGTATAAGTTAGTTTAATCCTTTAACATGAGTATATATAATTATATACATATATATATATAAT
>VBVR01002794.1:0-20560 GCA_011638315.1 Tetramorium parvispinum | reverse complement strand
GAGGAAAGGGGGGGGGGCAGGAGGAAGGGGACGACACCCCGGAACCCACGATGGCGTAGCACTTTGCTTCCGAGCGATAAAGATCCTCTCGGCCTCGCCTTCGACCGGCGTGGCATGAGCTCATCCGAACTAAAAGGAGATTCTCTCGCACGATACTACCGCCACAAACACATTCTTTTTACTTTTACTTTAAGGAAAGGGATTTGTCGAGGGAACTTTTTCGAGCGATCGAACCGGTGACTCTCGATCCTTCTTCCGCGATCTAGTTTTATGTGCGTGATACAAAACTTGATACAAACTATTATAACGAACGAATAGCTGTCATAAAAATCTAAACACTCACCTATTTAATATTTAATTTCCAGAGTTATTTAAAAGCATCAAATAATTTTTAAAAATTCCAAGATTGCAATTAGTATTATAAAAATTTGTTTTAATTAGCTGAGTAGATATATATTAAAGCAACATTTTAATTAAATATTGTTATGAGAGTTAAAGATGTTTTGATTCGACGCAATTAAATAGGGACAATTAATTCGGAATTAGAACTTGGGAATGACGCAAAGGCCACTTCCGGTGGGCGAATGTCTTCTCCGAAGGTTTCCTCGACGGGGTGCATCGATCGAGGGTACATCCTTCGCGACGGACATCCTTCAGAGCAGACGCGAACCGTTGTCGCCGGCGCTGTCGACTTACTTTTCGCGAGTCACCGCGTACATGGCCGGGCGCAAGACGTCGCTCGACGTGGTATCGATCGCCAGATTAATTTGTAGTCCAGACAATGGGCCGCCATCTCTGCCGTCTCCGGCGATACATCGAACGTAACGTTACGCTGTTTCGTCGTCGGGCGCCTTTAGTACCACCCGGTACACCACCTTCGCGCATGGAATAAAACGGGCAGGATAGCGCGATGATCCTGCCGAGAGATACCGCGCGCCTTTATTTTGCCTAAGATATTTCCAGCCGTGGATCTTATCTTCACTTTCGAACACTCGACCGGCGAATGGCCGTACTTTTTCTTCCCGTCGCCCGGCGTAAGTGCCCGCGCGCGCGCACGATTTCCGTGCCCTTGGCAATAGCACGTCATATTTTGCGTCTGCATCAACGCGAATTCCCAAAGTTCCATTTACATAATTGGATAATTTATTTCAGCCGAACGGGCTCGCATTTTATTTCGAAACGGCGCACCGTCGTACAGTTTTACATCCGGGGGAAAACACCAATATTGAAAAATGCGATGAAAATACATTTCGCTTCTATTACTAATCTAGATGCAAATAGATTTAATCGCTTCCCTTCACGGAAGGAGGGAAAATAATTTTGTTTCTCACGAAAGGTCAAAACACATTAAATCTCTATAATAGGATCGCATACCCTCGGTCGACATATCTACCGCGGCAGCTGTCCGTCGCCTCGCACTCTGGTCTTCCGCACCTTGACGGCGACGCATTCGGCCGTTTCGCGCACACATTTCTGGGCCTTTTTTATCTGATCCAGACCACAATGCAGGTATCCGCCCGCTTATCTCCGCCGCGCACACTTCCGGGTATAAACGCAGAACGACGAAAGCGAGCGAGTTCCTTTAACGATTTGATCTCTTTGAGGATGCGATCTCTCGCGATAATAAATTCTCGCCTGTCACTTCCTCTCGAACGGTCTACTTACTTACTTCTAAGTGGATCCGACCCGATTTTTCGGTACGGTTTCCCTCGGGCTTTTTACAATGTGCGGCACGTATCCGCGGCATTTCCGAAAGAAAAAAAAAAAAGATTAGATTGCTCCGTCTCGGAAACGAACTATTTATATTTTGCAACGTCTGCCTCGCGAAAGCGAGGAAAAGATTCAGTAGGCAGGTGTGAAATGCAAGCGGCGTGAAACTCACGTTCGACGATCGGCACGCGCGTGCCCCGCCACCTCCTTCGAAACGCAATCTCGCCGACACAATGGAGTATAGAATTTTTAATACGCCGCCGGGTAATGCGAAACGAGGCGCGAGACAATGGCTCTTTCTCGGGACCGATTCGCGCTCCTTTATCTCGCTCCGGCGTTTCCTATATGAACCGATACGCGGCCGTTGTCGTCGTCGACGTGAAAACTCAACGTCGACACCTGCGACGTGAAAACCGCGAGCGCATACATTACGCCGAGGTGTCAGCGTCCCGGGGACCGTTAGATCCCACGTAATTTCACAAGTGCATATATCCTCTGGATACAAGTGAGTTTTCTAAACGCTGTCGCGCGAGAGCGGAGACAATAAGTCGAGGCACAACTTTCCACATTTAAGAAGGAAAAAAAAAACAAAACGTTCTACATCTACGAGAATTTCTGTATTTTATGATGTTCTCTTCAAAGCCGCGAGCACCTCTGGCAGATCCGAGAGATACGAGACAAAAGAAATTTTATGCAACAAGGGTTACGCGCATTTTATTGCCGACTCGTTCAAATAATGCGCGCATACTCGCATATATATGTGTATATATTATATATACATTTCCCAGTGGAAATCTCCGAACTCGCGTCGGCGCGGCCGAATGAATCAGATTGACTCAGAAATTTCCACGACGTGAGTCATCGACGTAAACGAAATTATATTTCTGCCATCTAATGGCAACACTTGTGTATTAACATTCACCGAGCTAGCGAACAAATTCTCGCTCGCGCGCGCGCGCGCGCATGAGCGCGTGACTCAGCCACACGCTAGATACAGCCGGTGGAATATATAAATACGTAAGGCGCTCGTCGTGTACCGACGCGTCGATTAATCTTCGTGATATCTCGATCGATCCGCGCGAAATGACGGACGGAATCGCGCCCGCGGCCGCCACCGCCTTCCGTCTCGACATAAAGATATAAGGTGCTGCATTTCCGATTATCAGATTTTTGTCAAGGATACTAGGGACGGCGGATTTTCGATTATCTGATATTACTCTGGAAAAGGATACGATCCTGGCGCGCGGAGCTGCGCGATGTAAATTTCACGACACGCGCCGTGTAAAACTGATTTTATCCGGAATAGATTTCTTACGACGATGAATGCAACATTTACAAATTGCATAAGATTCATTTCAATGAAGATAAATGGTAGAATGGTAGAATCAATCTCCAAATAATTTTAGATCGCGAGAGACGCATAATATTTCGCGCGCCGAGTGTAAACTTTACTATAAATATAAAAAAATTGCAACGCTTGCTTCATCCTTCTCGACGGATAAAAAATGAATTGCAAATTCATTTTTCCACGAATTGGAAAGAATCACTCACTCGAATTCAGCGTAGAATCACTAACAGCGAATTCAACGTTACTTGAAAACTGGACAGCCTCGGACGTACGCGAGTATTTTCGCGAAAATCCGTGCGCACCGCGAAGGACGACGGGACATGTACGCGAAGTCTCGCCCTTGATATCCCATTAGGCGAAATTATAAGCCGGCCGACTCGCGGGAATAAAAAAGGTCAGAGGGCGCGGGGTAGGACGGGAGACAGAGACGCGCGTAAATTTCTATACGGCGATTACGGAGGCGGGGCATTATTGCATCTATTATTTCCGCAGGTTGCACGCGCCCATTATTCCTGGGGAGGTTCTCTCTCTCTCTCTCTTTTTTTTTTTCTATTTTCGGCTCGATGTCAGCGCTGGGGCGAAAGCGCCCGGATGTGTAGCAACGAACGACGAGGGTTTCATCGGCGAGGACGGAGAGGACGGAAGGGGAACGGAGCGAGGGGATGGAGGGTGGGCCTGGGCTGCTGCCGGTACCGTAATCGAATATCCTAGAATTTAATTTCTATCGGTTCGTCCCGCGCGTCCGACTTTCATATCGCGCTTTTTTGCGACAGTCATTAAATCTAATTTATCGTGACGCTCGCGTTTTTCAGGCATGTGCGCGACGATCCCCCTCGTCCCGTACCGCCGCTGCCGAGGTAGCGGTGTAACGCGGCCTGGAAAAAAAAAACGGGCCCCTTGGCCGAGTTCCCTCTTCCCTTTTCACCCACTCACCCGGCCGGAGTGCACTGTCGCGGTGCAACGATCGCACGCTCCCTACCTCCCGCACGTGTAATTCTTCCCTTTGTAATTGAATACTATAAATTAATCCTTTGATTTATCCTTTGATTTATCCTTTGACGCAGGCGTTTCGTATTTCATGCACGCAACTGAAGCCATCAACAATCGCTACCTTGTATGGTAGAGGTTGATAAGCACGGATACAAAGAAACTCTACGCTGTCGCCCAATTTAATGAAGAGTCCAATTTCACTCATCCGAGTTTCAATTACGTTTTATCCCTCCTATCCTATAGGAGACAAAAGAGTATTGCGCAATTATGATCGAATTATGATCGTGCACGTTACTTTTAATGAATATTTTATTTATCATATACTGCGCAACGGAGACCAAGTGTCCGTTGTCACGACAGTCGAAAATTCTGATACGAAAATGTCGAGGTCACAACGGTTCTCCAGTTACAAGCGATCGAAGTTAATCAAGATTCGCACAATGAAGTTTATCTTCGTTTCAATCGAAAAAGTATTTATGGATATTACTTCAGTATTATCTTTTTTCGAAATTTTTTAATCCCAAAGACAGTGAGAAATTATGATTTCAACTAACAATAAGAAAAACAGATAAGATTAAGTTGCGATATTTTTTGCAATGATTTCTTTGATTGGTTAATATTATAATTTTTTTTATTTAATTTGTAAGTCTATGATAATATACTATAATAATAAATTAATTTAAATAATTTTTAAAAAACAAAGATAAATTTAATTTTTTAAGCAATACGTAATTATATACATACTAATCCTTCAAATTATAATTGGAAGAAAAAATTTGCATATAACTATTAAAATGAGTTATGAGTGACATACATTTGTATACATATTGATTAGATTGAAGAACCAACTTTGCCATCAATTAAGATTTAAGCAACGGTATCTTTCTCGTTTCAAAATGCTACCTTGAGCGGAATTAATTTTTAACCTTAGGCGATACAGGTTCACCAGACGAAATATAAATTACACAGAACGATTTCCTTATTGAAATTAATTTAACCCTTAACTGTGGATATTATACATTAATGGATGTGAAATCCCAAGAATTTTAGAAATGAAAGAGGAAATAAGAAGAATTACTTTTTATTCTATCTACGTACGGATTTGGTACTATATTTTTTTATTGCATATTCAGCACAGATTTTTTATTGTGCACAGAATCAAATTTTTTTGTTTCTTTCTAAACAATACGATTGCAAAATAAGTGGCGATAGCTCCAAAGGTTCTCCACATTCACTCATTGAGGAAGTATACGAGAAAGAATATTTGACATATAATAGTTATAATTCGTATTACTATTCCGTAGTACGTAAAATTTTTTTGTGGCAGCGAGACTTGTCTAGCGTATGGCCTTGGTGTTTGTTTTGGTAGCCTGTGACGCGCGTTGTCGCGGACCAGGCAAGGCCGCCGCGTGCCGCGTTGTTGTCATTCACGCGGCGAGATTCGACTCGGCAGCGTATCGCTCCGTGTGTCCCTGCATACCCCATCGAAACGCAATCGCGTCGAGCGATGGGGAAACGCCAAACGCGGACTACTTCCTATGAACAATCCCGAGTATCGAGCCGTGCGATTAATTAACTTCCGCAATTAATGATTCGCGGGTGTATCAAAGCTATTCATCGAAACAAATATTTCGCGTGACTTGCTCGTTGAGAGAAGGAATGCGAGTGACAAGATACGAAAGTCGTAATTTTGAAATATTTATTAACAAAAATTATTCTCTTACGACACTGGAATTTCACAACGTTTCGTGTCGCACTTTGGATTTTTTATCGGATTTAAGTGAAATTGATTTATCATTTATTGATTTTAAGATTAGCAGCGCGATGTAATACACAAATATAAAATTATCGAATTGGGTTGTTCAAGTAAGGAAATGTTCTTCGCACGCTGATATCAATCTCGACACAAGAAACCGAGCACACAAGTACTCGGTCCATCTATTCTACGGTACGTCGAATGTTTCACTCAACAGATCTTTTACATACAGCGTGTATTGTGTAGATGTAAACATTTGCACGGTCGAGATGGACGTGTGTAGCTACTAAAGTGTCATCCTACTACCGTTCCAATTATCCGCTGGCGACAAGTATCGTGTGCGGCGTCTCACGATCATTTCCTACGATTGTTAAAATTATTGCGATATTATCGGACGGTGCATTTAATTAGCGACAGCCCGTATTGAGGCGATCCATTCATGAAGCAAATATTTCACGTTGTTCTTCGCGACGTAGGAAACGCGTCGTGTGCGATTAATAGCACCGGGAGTGCCGTGCAAAGCGCCGTGTGATCGTCGCATTCTGGCGTGATTAGTGCGCGTCGTAATTAATCGTACTTTCACGAGTGAGAACTGTGTGAATACAACGAAGGAATTTGAAAAGGTGGGAGACTTGGGGGACGTCGGGCAACGGCGAAGCAGCCATGGGGTGAGTGACTTCTTTATTATATTTTTACCTTTATTAATATATGCGTTTTAGATTCGTGAAAAATTTACAATTAATTTTCAAATTATTTCTTTACGTGAATTCAAATACCTCGCGTCACGCTTTGAAGTTATCGTGATTTAAATGAAACTGGTCTATCATTTTGTTTCCCAAATGTTTTCTCAAATTTTTAATTCTCGTTAAATATAAAACATTAAATATTATTAAATATAGAAACAATAAGGAGACGAAGACTACGATACGAGTAATAAAAGATGTTGGCGCAAATTTGATATACTGTTTATTACTTGAAAAAATTCTGTTTTCAAATTTATTTGCCAAATTTGATTACTCAAGTAATGAAAAACGATATTATCTTGGAGTAACAAATTACATGTCAGTTAAATATTAAATGCTCGATGTTAGAATAAAGTATATTCTTAATATCTGAATATAAAAATTTCGACATACGTATTGTGAAACACACACGGCGTGTATTAAATAAATATTGCTATCAACCTCGCTTTTTATGAAATATTTACTTATCATCTGTTGCGTAACGGAGAAAGAAATATATTCTTATATTTATCTGATAAATGTCCAACTTAAGCGTATGCAGCGCTATCTCGCCCGCGGGAGAACTTCTTACTCGATATTTCTTTTCTATTATCTTTTTATTATTTTTTTATTCTTCGACGTGACGCCGAACGATACGCGCCCAAGTGCTACAATTACGAACCGACAATTGTGGAATTTCAGTTTAGAGAAGTTGGTTTTGCGCGCGCGTCAGCGTAAAATGTACCGGCGCTCCCGAAAACGATCGGGAGAAAAAATTACGAACGCGTCGCGCTATCATCTACCGGGGGTGAACTCTTTTTTTTTCCTTTTCCTCCATCCTCGCTCGCCGGTCCCCGCCAGGCGCTCTGGCAGAAGTTCAAAGGACGACGAGTGATCGCGCGCGCGGGCTCGCTGATCGATCGTTGATCGAGCGGAACGAGGAGGCAGAGGTAGGTAGGTAGGCAGAGAGGCGCACACGGCTCTCTCGCCAGCCCGCTCGCTCGCTCGCTCGCGCAGATAACGACGAGAGGTTATAAATCTCCTTCCGGTCGGAATCGGGAGCGAAGCAATCTGCGGAATGGTCCGGTCATCCGTCCATCAAGTCGCGCGCACCGCGACGTGCAGTCCACGTATTAATATATATCTGCGGGGGCGGCTGTGCGCGTGCACAGATCCGCGTGCGTGTGTGTGCGTACATGGACATTTGTACAGGGTGTCCGAGAATGAGCGGGACAAATCTTAAGTGTGGAATTGTAATAAATATATTGTCAATTGTTAAGACTCGCTATTATCGATAAATTCTTTCATTACGATAAAGTTATGATATTAAAGCGATAATCTTTATTTCTTTTCATTTTAAGTTTACATAATTATTCATAGTTTGCTTTAATTGCGAGAATTCAACATTACAAGCACGAACATGTTGTGTCTAATGCGATCTTTCCAGATTCTTACACTCTGTGGAATCAATTCTTTTTTTCCCGATTCCGTTATGAAAATTTTTAATGTTAACATTAAACGTACTCGTGCAGCTGGAAAATTTAGTTCAATTAAAATAAAATCCCATTTACAATTAAAGCAAAGAACATCGCGATTGCCTGCAAAATTACTTCGTAATCTCTATTCGTTCATCATGAGAATCTCTCGGCTAAATAATGACCAAGTATTGAGATAAAATTCTTGCCATATTTCTGTATTATTCCTCACTGAATCATGTATCATGTACGATGCTCCCGGGACACGGCGTATACCCGGGCGCATGTACGTGCACGCGTGTCGTTCTGCATATGCACACGTACACGCGACAACGGGTGCATCGTGCATGCCGCCGCGACTGCAAGGACCGCGCACTGCTCCTCGCCCTCTCGTCTATGGCTACCACCACCCTCCGTCTCTGTCGCGCGTTCTGGTCCGGTATTTATGCGCGTTTCGATGGGAAAAGGCAGCGCAACTCGGACGCGACGCAAGATAATTTCTGATTTACCGCGAGCTCGCCGGAGCTGTCGCCCGCCGTACATCGCGCGGAGATCCGTCCTGCGCCGCATTTTCGAAATGGAAACCCACCCCCTTGTCCTGACCCTCCGACCCGCCGTCGCGATAGCGTTCCAGCGAACGTTCGTTCGACGAAACTCGAAAAGAAGAAAAAAAGAGACAGAGAGAGAGAGAGAACGTCGCGTATGCTCGGAAATCGGATGCGATCGTAAAAGTTAGATCGCCTGGCAAATTTGGTCGTTTCGAAAGCCGAGGCTGCAAAAATGGGTTATGTAAATAAGGGATGAGACGCTTTTAACTCTTTCGGGGATAGGCGCAACCCCGATCGTTATTGAAATTCTAAAGCGGTCGGTTCTGAGTTCGTCGGATAGGTGAAGGCAAATTAAATTTCCTCCTCTTGATTTTTCTTTTTCCTAAATTTGCATGCAAGTTTTCATAAAGCTAAATACCGAGATAATATGCGCAAAACGTTGACGTTATGACGTTGTAACTTAAATCGTCGAAGCTCGGACGGAAATGATACATAACGACTCTCAGAGGAAGTTGGAGGGAGAGACTACTGAACTCGATACAAGATCGCCATTTTTTCGGAACGGTGACTATGTGTGATGATGAACGATAAAGAGACCTATCTCTTTCTTTCTTTCTCTTTGCTTTCCTATATCGCCGTCGTCGTTGTGTATCAGAAGCAAATGCATCTCCGTGCTGTATTTCTGATCGAACCTGGCGCACGCAACCGGCCGGCCGGTCGTTCCACGGAATTTCACAAAGCGCAGAAATCGGGGGAGGGATTAAACGATCTCCGATAAACGTGCGCGCGGCCTTTCTTAGCAGCGGCGATTTGCTCTGAGATTAACTTGTAACTGATCGGACATCGAGGCCATACAATACGTCCGTCAGCACTCGCCGAGACTTCGGATATCAGGAAAGCGTGTTTCTCATCTCCGACTCCGATTGCATAAACACAAAAAGATGCGCAATTTAATTTTAATCATCTGTCATTGAAATGTTAATAGATGTGATCACTGATAAGTATATGCCCCTTTATTCGTTTAGTCGATGTCAAGTTAAATTGTTGATAGCTCTTCCTCTTGAATGTTGATACTACGCTTGTTCCGGCAAAGAAATTCAAAGTGGAGAGACATGGTCCCGTCGCGAAAATCGCGACTGGGGAATTGAACGATAAAGAGCGAGGCGCGGAGGTCCGCCGTACAGTACACCGCGGTCGTTACATTATTACAGAGAAGTCGTTGCGGGAATTTCAAGTCGGCGGGAGCGTCTTTCGAGCCGTCGTCCGCCTGAATGTTTCACGAATAGCTCCGCGGACGTTCCGGGTGGACGCGCATACAACTTTTATCAACGAGCGGATCTTTCGCCTCCCTTTTTGACCGCCTGTCTCCCTCTCTCTTTTCCGCCACTTGATTCCTCCAACCCCGTCGCGGTTACCCCACGGTCCTTTTCTCCCTGTCAAGGTTTCGCTTGAAACGCTTGTCGTCGTCGTCGTCGTCGTCGTTGTCGTCTTCCTCGTCGAGGGGAAAATACGGGGAACGCTAAGCGGTCGCGTTTTCCCGGCGTATTACTTAAGCGATCCGACATCGATTTCCGGTCCGAGGGCATTTCCATGTCGCGAAATAATGCATTCCCCGAGCGAGCGACGCCGCGAAGGTCGCCGCCTCCCGCGGGATCGAGACCAGACGCGGATTTCAGGGTAACTTTCGACTTTCCGAGCACTCGGCAGCCGCCACTCGAGGCGAATTCTTCTGCAATTTTCAGCGCGCGCCTTAACGTAACCATTGCTCCGGAAAAATGGAGCGTCGACGTCGATATGAAGCTCTCTTCCTCTTTCTTTTTCTCTCTCTCTCTCTCTCTCTCTCTCCGTTGGGTGTCGGGGAAGGAAGGACGGGGCGATTTATCGAATTTCCTAAAGTGTCTGAGAAAGTACAATAGCTTCCGCGCGGAGCTCCACTTAGGCCAACGATAACACTGACAGCCATTTTTTGTCGATAGGAATTAATCCGCAATTCTTTCGCGGTAAGGATATTATCTCAGAGATTCATCCTTTTATTCGTTTCTAAACCCATTCAGATTAAAAACAATATTAAATGAAAACAAAAGCCAATCGAAATTATTTTGCGTTAAAAAAATAATTACGTAATTATCTTATTGTTATGTTATAAAATATTATTTAAAAGATAGGAAATGCGGTTTTCAGCGAAAATCTTTGGCTTCTAAATGGATATAAGGCGAGTATCATTTCACAAAGTAGGAAATAAGGGACCATAAGAAACTCGACGCAGGTAAACAAGCGAGAGTATTGCAAGATACTTTCTCAAACGAGATTCGGAATAGTCGGTGATTCTTCAGTAGAACAGTGTACAGAGTATTTCAGAAAATCTATGCAATTAAAAAGAAATTCTTTATCCATATTTTGAGACGACCTTTTGTATAAATTAAAAACGGAGGCTAACTCGTGAATTCATTTATCATTAAAGATTAAAATCTGGCGAAAGAAACATAGGTAATAAAATATTATTCTACGTTCCATTTTAAAAGAACTTTAATGGAGAATTTTAACATGAGCAATCCTTAGAAAAATATTTAAAGTGGAGTATTACAAAGTTGTGAGAGCAGATCGTGAAAAGAGGAATCCGCAGATGAAAGGAAAAACGCAAGTCTGAGATACTCTGTCTACGTGTATTATCCCCATACTGCCGGTCGGCAATGATTCCGCGGAGATAAATCCCACGGAATATATCCAGTCCGGTTAACCCAACGCGAGACGATTTCCGAAGCGAGGAAGGAAAGCGGCAAGAAACATTCGCGCTCTCCCTGCGCGGCTCGGCGAGCTAATATCGAAGGAGAGAGGAAAAAAAACAAAAGCGGAAAAGGGGAAAAGGGATCGTTTGGAGAGAAGATATAAAAAGAGAAGGGGGGGCAGGGGAAGGAAGAGAAAAGAGAGGCTTCCCTCGGTGGCGAAGTGGGGTGGCAAGGCGGGATGAGGGTCCGAGAGAAGTTAAGTGCTCGAGCGCCTATGCGGTCCGGTTACCCCGGGATTATATTCCAAGTATTGCCATTATGCGAAGAGTTTCCTAGGAAGGCAATTTTCGAAATATTTAAAATACATATCATTACGGCCGTGGAGCCGGTCCTTATTATAAAATAGTCCTCCGCCGAGCAGCGAAAGGGTGGCTGTGTAACACACACTGGGACAGACCGGGAAGGGAGGAGCAGAAGACGGGGGAGAAAAGAGAAGGCCGTGGTCTTCATCTACCTACTTTCGAGATCTCGCGAGCGACGGGAGCGGCATAGTGCCGCCGTGTATACGGGGTACCCACCAATTTCTCCCGCGTCGTCCTTGCGACGGACGACACGACCGAAGTGACGGCGTGTGCCCTAAAAAGAAGGGCAAGACCCGCTGCCTTACAGCTCCGCGTGTCGCGTAACGCGCGTGTCTACGAAAAACTCGAGCTATCGCGTGCGCGCCTTGCGTGCGCCAACGCGAGCACTCGCGCGCAAAAAAGGCAGGAACTGGACCGAGCCGAAGAGGCATCGTCTACTTTGTAAGTATAAACGCGGGGTCGTCCCGTGAGAAACGGACGGAGGAATCCGTCCTAGGAGGCGCGCGTCAAGCGGATTTTAAACCTAATTGAGCAATTAATTTTAACGTTGAAGAAGAAAGAAAGAAGAAAGTGATTCTTTTTGTCTGCATCATTATCTCATCCTTAAACCCTAAATGTCCAGCAAAAAAACTCTAACGACAGCGGAGAATTCGATTCCAAATGATATCCAGCTGTCAAATATCAGACATCATTTTTCATTTCAAAAGACAGCTCCGGTTTAATTTTGATACATTTAAACAGCGCACTTAATCAAATTAAGAGCAGCTTTCCGAGTCGGTCCTCTTTCCGGTAGCGGAGCAAAAATGCATAAAGCACGACTGTGTCGGAGACCCGAAATCACCGGGGTAACGTCGATACGTGTCAAAAAGCGCGAGGGGGCCCTCTCGATCACTTCTGACAGCACGGTAATCGACTTCTGAGCGCGACGCGAGTGATACCGGGGCCCGCGCTCGTATCGCGATCGTTTTCTGGACGGAGGGCCGAAAGGAGGTGGACGAGACGACGGGGGATGGACGGACGCGGGTAGCACGCGCATTTTAATACATCGGGGGGCGGGCTTTTCAATTTTGAATCCCATCGGAACGATCCTCTCGTTCTCCTGATGTATCGCTTACGTTACGCGTTGATCAACGCGACCGATCGACGTGTGCGCGTTTTTACGCGCGTTACGATCGCCGGCGCGGCACGTACGTACACGTACGGATACACGCGCGTGGAGGCGAGGAGACAACGAACGGCAGAAACGAGAGTCGTCCGACGCGATTGTGTGCCGCCTGCCGATACGAGAGTGCATACCGCGAGCGCGAGCGAGCGCGCGTCGGCGAGATGCACTTGCATACGCGCGAGAGCATGCGAGACGCGCGAAAACACAATCAAGGCCGCGCCGGGCAAAAACACTAATTTAAACGGAACGAAGGAAATATGTAGTCACATCCGGTGTATCAGGATGAATGGCGCTCGGTTACTACAATTCACGATTTACTGTTTCGCGACTTTTTTCTCTGCCGACGCGTCGGGGATCCGTTCTCTCCTGCCGGTCTCCCCGCCGCTCGTTCCATCTCTCTCTTTCGCACTTTTTCCCTCTTTCTCTTTCTCGCACTCGAGTCACCGAATACGAGAGAGGAGAGACAAAGAGGAAAAGGGAAGAGAGAGAGAGAGAGAGAAAGCGCGAGCACGGGAGGGCGAGGATGGCAGGGCAGGACGATCCGGGAGGTAAAGCCGTTATTGCCAAAAAGGATAATGCGAGGGAAGATTAAATTTTTTTCGACCCGCCCTTTCGAGCTCCACCGACCGCGTGATCACGCTTTGCTGCTTCTCGTGTTGTACACTGTGTACACTTTTCGGGGGATGCGCTCGCTGCCTCCCTCTCCCTCGTCGTCACCCTTCTCGAGCATCACGCTTTTCGTAGCCCATTTCCGACGAGGCGAGCCTCGCGATTATTCTAGATCATTCCCAGAAATCACGTTGACATTGCATAATTTGTGTTATTTTAACATTTTTATTATTTTAAAGTCTCTGTTACAATCTGAAATCTGACATTTCGGTATATCGGTACAATATGTGTATTTTAGAAACGAGATATTTGAGAACAATTGCGATGGTAACTTTGAATACTCTCGCGTCTTTAAAAAAAAAATATTTATTTGAGACTTGATAGAATTGATTTAATATCAAATATAATCTTATCTACAATGTGTTAAATGATCGAATGTTGTATTTATTACAAAAGCAATATATTTGTCATCAGTTAAAAATATTGAATTGCTACTTAATAACAGTTTTTGTAATAAATAATGAAATGCGGATAACCTGTTCCTTGGTATGTGAACGGTTGCACGATTAAACGATGCGATTAGAGCATTATTAAGTGGTCGTAGGAGACGCATCATGAGGCTCGCGCGCGACAGGTGAAATATAATTTATATTTATACCGCGTAATGCCGCGTATACGTTATACGTGAGTCCCCTCCGGGGCCTCGGGGCCCCGTTCGGGATATAAATAATTGTTGTCTCTGGTTTTCGCCGCCGGAGGCGGGCGATTCATAACTCAGGACGCTCCCTGTTGATTCCCTAATTTTCGAGATGCGGAAGGTCGCTGGCTACTTTTAGAAAAGGCTTGGTGCGCTATTTCGCTACATTATATTTGTTAATGCGTTCGTGGACGCTAACGTAAGTCAAAGTATCGAAGTCTATCGAGTGCAATACCAGTTGCGATAATTGGCAAATCTGTTATACATGTACGATAATTTCGGACGCTGAAGAGAGAAGAGATGCGGTCGTTTTGGTCAACATGTTTGTCGAGATGCGTCGCAATAAAGAATCGGATATTATCAAGAGAAATTTAATCATGGTATTCGGCGAAATTCTTATATGAATATTTCATCATCAACATATCTGATATATGTGTATCTGTATAATAGACTTTATACTTAAGTATGTATGAGGAAGAAATATGTCTTGTCTATATTCTAAAAAAAACTTTGTATATTTCGTATACTTCGGAGATAGGACTCACTATCGAAAACCCGACCTTCAGCAATGAAACTTCTCTTGACGAATGCAAATACCGAGAGCGACGATACGACCTTACGCTCGAGAATTTCGCTCTTCAATGGAGAATATAAAATTATTAGAATTAGATTTAAGGAAAATAAAATTTCCAAGTCTGTAATCTAACGAGCATCTCGTGTACTATTCGTCCGTATTTTTTCCCCCAGACTTACTTCATCATTTCCTTCGTGGTTTTCAACTTACGTTTCTCTTTATCTTGAATAAATTAATCCAAGAACTTTCACGCTAATACTGATATACTGTTTATATAAATGAAAACATCGCTTTCTCTTTTTCTATAAATTCTTCTCTGTCTCTCCTTCTTTTTCTTAGAAATAGCGATGCATTTCGTTCATTTACTGGAATCTGCATAATTACATTTTATTTCATTTCATCTACTTGTATAATTATTCTCCCTCTCTCTCTCTCTCTCTCTCTCTCTTCTTACTTTCTTTTATTTGTCCCGTAAAAAAAAATCTATGTCGACGGTACTTGGCAATGCTCTCGCGGCTTGGCATTCCACGATCGCCGGGTCCGCCATTGGCTTCTCTTGCCCGCATCAATTAGGTATTTTAATCGGAAAGGCACCGCGGAATAGTTGCGATACTACAACGGCGCGCATTTACGATACGCGCGCACAGGCAGTCAGGCAGTCAGGCAGGCAGGCAGGCAGGCATACCCGGAGAATTGGAACGTGGTTGCGTTAACATAATGGAATTCCGCGGAATGTTATAACCATTATATACGTATAGCGGATTACGTCACGGTGCGGCGGGGCCGACGACGTGTGTGCGCCCTGAGAAGAGAGGAAAAAAAAATAATGCCGCTTACTGGACGCGAGTCGGTCGCTCACTTTAATTTCCTAGATTGAACTCGACTGACGCGCGCGCGGAGTCACTCTTGTTCCGTGCTTTTCCGCGCATAAACGGCCGTGCCCCTCGCCCCCTCAAGTTTCTTCTGGTCTTCGCCCGATCCTATCACGGTCTTAAGAACTCGGACGTAAAAATTGAACGCGTTTAATTGTAAGTATCACGGCAGACTCCGTTATTTATCGCCGAATATTTATTTTCCGAATGCATGTCTTAGACGCGCGAGTGAAGGCGACAGTTCGTATAATTGGATAAATCCGACTGCGTCAATCGCGTGCATTCGTTGTTGGGTAGGATAATAATAATTAAACTTATTTTTAAACTTATTTAACTTTCCGATTAGCTTTGAAACTCGATATTCTCGTATATAATTCTCATATAATGTTAGATATTCATACATATATTAAGATTTTTATACTACTTATCCGATTAAGTTACATAAACAACATAAAAACGTAGCTGTCAATGTAAATTATAACATATGTATTATACATCTGGATAAGATAAACCTTGAATAATCTATCAGAATCTTTATTATCTCCTGTGGCTGTGGAATTCTAGACAATAGTTTTTACATGTAAAATATATGCATACGATCACTTTAAATTTAATCAAGATAGCGAACAGCCTACACACCGATCGTTTTATTGATACAAATAAGCGGCATAATTACACGCTCGGTATCGCGAAAGGAAATGAACGTGAACGTGAACTGAAAACAGAGAGCGAGAGAGAGAGAATATATTTTGTTAAGCAAAGTTAACTATTCGCCTAAGTCGGCACAACCTGCCCCCTATGTCCGACGGTCGTCGTGCTAGTTACAAAACGGCTTGTAACTAGCCGCACGCTTAATAACTTGCACCGGTAGCGGACGATAAATAATGCAGGAGACACCGTCGTCCCGATGTAATTAACGAGAACAGTCGATACCCCAGGCGTGCGCGCGAGTGCACGTGTATGTGCATGTGCATGTGTACGCGGCCGTGCGTGTGCGTGCGGACGCGCGCGCGTGTTTGTGTCACGTACGCGCGCGAACGCGAACGAGCGCGGTCAATATTTGTCATCCGCTTTAACAAAAAGAACGTTACAAAACGCTCGGCCGGATGCACCCCGGCCAAATATTGACTGCGCTCATTGACGTTCATTGATACTCTCAATTAGCGCATACCGTCGAAGCCAATCGCCGGGTAATTGGGATGGCCCTCCACCTCCGTCCGCGGAAAAGCGCGCGGGGTCCTCTCTCTTTCCCTCTGCCGTACTTTCCCCCTACCCGCTTTCCCTCCCTTCTCACGCGTTCGCGCGACCGTTTCGGCGCGAAAACTCGTCCCGCGCTCGTTGTATAATTGGCGGCTGTCGTTGCCGCGTCTCGAGCACCCGCCCGCGACCTTTTCGTATCGTCGCGCGAAAGAGCGGCCAATTATGCGGGATTGCTATAGACACGCCGGGAGAGCCCGTTATCTTTCTCGGATCGTGCGGATCGGTCGTTTTGCCTTGACGAACGCGTCCCCTAATGACGTGAGACGCGCGCGGAACGCGAACCACCGCGCGCTCTCGTTGATGATCGGTCGAAGGCTGCGGCCGGCGGGAGAAGCATCCTTCGTTCTCTATCAGGAAAATTGCGCTGGCGCGATTTCGGGTTAACCGCCCCGGAGCGCGAAAGTTTCGATCCGGAGAGGAAGTTTGCCGGGAGTTCGCTCGGGAGAGAAACACCGTCGTTTCTTATTTCAATTCGGCGGCACGTTCCTGACCGGCGGGGGGAAACTTTTAATTGACCCTCCCGTTGCCAAATTATTTCTAAATGTTATGCAAATATTGGAACATTTCTCTTAACTCATATTTATTTTATCGAATATTGGAATAAATTTGAATGTATGCGCGTGCGCGCAAATTACCCGTTACCGCGCAGAAATTTATTCGCTCGTTTATTTAACGTCAAATAAATAAAATTAGGCCTGTAATGCAACTTAGTAACGCCGTGTAATTTAAATTGGAAAATACATTTTATAAATCCGGTCTATGTACAACTGAAAGTTGATAAAAACTTTTCATCCAGGATTTATATCTAGCAGAAAAAAAACTAATCAATTTTTTTATTCATTTTTACACACGTTTCTTGAATCGTGAAGATCTAACGTTACTTCTGACGGAAATGCTGTTTTTATCCTATTCTCGTTAACAAGCAAGTGTAATTCTGATGATTTTTTTGTTCTTCCTGCATATTATTTCTACTAATTTATCTTCGGCAAGAAGAGAAGTAATATTCTGCCGTCATAAAAACAGAAAAGCTACATTCAGCGCATCGGAATACATATCTGAGTGATTCGACGTTATCATAGATATAAAAATCTTCTAATTACAACACTCCATGCAATTACAGAACTCTTGTTGTACAATTTGCATCGAAAATTACATATTAGCACTGACGCGTGCAAAGACAAATGCTCGTCCTGGGAAAAAGGATTAATCGTAAGAAGAGTAGGATCACTTCAGCCGATAAAGAAAGATTCATTTAGCAGTAATTTTCACGGACGTATAATATTGCGATACAAGTTATGCATAAAAGTTTTTTCGCTTTTAGAACGATAATCATTTGATGCATTTAAATCTTTTAACATTTAACGCAGATTCGACACAATTCTTTCGCGAATTACGGAAAATCACTTTTTCACGTTAACGGTATTAACATAGCACGCTCTGAGTGTCAGCGTTAATTACTTTCCTGATAATTTTCACGAAGAAGTCACTCTATTACTCGCATTATCGAGACCTAACGTATCAATTTTCAAATAAGCCTTTTCTATCACATTACAGATAAAGAAAGGGGATAGATGAAAAAATTTGACTTACCCTTTCCTCCTCCCGAATCATCTCCGCGATGCCGGGCTTGATCTCGAGGTCGTCGCTGGACTGATTGCCGGCGCCCTGCTGATGATGCTGTTGCTGCTGTTGCTGCTGCTGTTGCTGTTGTTGCTGTTGCTGCTGCTGCACGCTGAGCTGTTGGCCGTGAGCGCCCAGGTGGTTGACGGGCGCGTGCGGACCGGAAGTCACGTGGCCGGGCACGTGGTGGGTCGGCAGGGGATGCGAGCTCTGCTGTCCCTGCGGCGGTGGCGGCGGTGGTGGTGGTAAGGGTAGCGAGACCGGAAGTTCCTGCAGGTTGATCTGCGGTGTGACGGAGATGCTGGGCGTGCTGGGCGATCCGAGGGACCTTGGAGTCGAGCTGGCAGTCGACGGCACCATGCTGTGAATCTCAGGCACGATGATGTTGCTGCCGATGACATCCTGATCGTCGGGGCCGATGCTGCCGGAGCCGACGCGTTCCGGGCTATTGGCGGATGGCGAGCGATCGCCGGACATCCGGCGGCGCTTCTTCCGCTGCAACGCCGCGGTCGCGACCTCCTCGAGGGTCGGCCTGGACGTCAGCTCCTGCTCGCTGTTGACGTCCGCGAGACCGCGGATCTTGAGACTCTCCGCGACTTTGAGCAACGGCCCGATCTGCTCCTGGGAGACATTAATCTCACCCTTGTACATGAACTCAACCGCGGCCTTGAGCTCCGGCCACTTGATATCCTTCATGATGACGATCGGATGCTGGCAGGGATTGTCAAAGAAGAGCGCCTGAAAGTACGGGCTGCAAGCCGACAGGACCATTTTGTGGGCCTTAACGCTGTGCCCGTCGCAGGCCAGGGTCACGTCCACGAAGCTCTCGCTCTGTAGAAGCTGATCGAAGACATTGGTCAGATTAGTCTGATAATTGTTCCAGCGCAGACAGAACTGCTGGGGTGACCCAGCTCCGCTTTGTTGCGTCATGATCGGACGTGATGAGCCTTCCGTTTGTATTTCTCGGAGAGCAGAATCTCTCCCTCGCCTCTATTTCACCAGGCGATCTTTCTACGTTTCCTCCACTGTTTTGCCTCTTCGTCTTTTCGTCTCTTCCTCCAGTCTTCTTCTCGCGATACGTCTCGCCTCGGCTTCTCGGCTTCAACGTTCACCTCGATCGGATCAGCAACGAGGCCGCATCTGCAACACACACATGCACAGCCACACGCAAAACCTCCAGATGTCCGCGCGGAACGACGCGGGGAGAGTGTGAGAGCTTTATCCGCGCGCCTCGTGGCAACGTGCGCGGATCTGTCAGACGCGAACCGACGCGTGCGTCATCGTCCCAACGGGACGTCGTGGTCGAGCATCTTTCGGCCTAGCTCCGAAACGTGGCTCCGAATATACCGTATCTCTAATCCGTACTCTAATCCACTCTCCCGCCGCTTTCAAAAGAGTTAGAGTTCGTCTTGTCTTCCTCAACGAGGCATCATACACGCCGGGTTTGTCTCCCGAGGGATCGAGATAATCCCGAGACGGGAGGAAGGGGAGGGATGACACGTCCCTACTCCGATGCACCACGCGGCACACTTAATCTTTACTCTCCCTTTCGCTGTAACTTTTCTCTCTATTTATTTACAGTTTCTAGCCACTGTCACTTATTTTAGTCTCATCGAAGTGTCTGTCACATTGACGCGTGTTTTGTCCGAGAGAGAGAGAGAGAGAGAGAGAGAGACACAGAGAGAGAAAGAGAGGGAAAAAGAGAGAGAGAGAGAGAGAGGATCAAGACTTCACCATCAACCACCCACCACCAACCACCTCGAAACGCGACAACAACGATCACGACGACGACGTTGCGGTTTCCGCGACGAAATGACGCGTTACGGATAATACGGATACGGATGCGGAACGCGAATAAACGCCGTGCGACGTACGGCGGCGACTGTCCGCGTGAAAAGCGCGTGCTGCGCGCGACGAAGGGTGTCGGAGCGACGAACGACGTACGATCTGCACCCCGTGACGAGCGCGTCGCGACTGAGAGGGCCAGCAACGCGGCGGCGGTTCGCTCGAACGGCAGTGGTGGCACCGTGCGCGGCGCAGCGCGTTCGCGGCAGCGGCAACGGCAGCGGCAGCGGCGGCGACGGCGACGGCGGTGGCGGCAGCGGCGGCGGCGGCGGCGGCAGCAG
>VBVR01002793.1:0-20565 GCA_011638315.1 Tetramorium parvispinum | reverse complement strand
GTATAAGCATGACACGACGAATTGTGTGCTCCGATAATATCGTGCTTTGGCGTACATCGCCCCATTTGTCGCTGTGACACAAAAGAATACGAACACGTGGGAAATAATGGAAAAATTGAACAATCAAGAAATTTTGGAGATTCGGTCACGCAAACTGATTGAGCGAAGAGATAATTTTATGCGCGATATTACTTTACGTCATCATATGTGACTTCCGATTAACCTTTCTGTATCATGATTGTAGCTAGATTCGCAATTGATCTTCATTTTGGGTGGTATGAGTACTCAAAGACTTGAATTGAAATTCACGTCCTTATTGCTAAATTCCTCAGAATCAGCGTCTTATAAATTGTATTTTCGATAAAGCATTCCTTTCCTTCAAATTATTAGAAAACTTTATTATTATTTAAAACTTTATAATTTTGTTTTAAGATTATTTAAAACTTTACTTAAAATTGTATTTGATGATTATTATTTAAAACTTTATAATTTTATTTGATTTATCTTGATTTGATTTATCTACTTTGATGACACATTTTAATTTAATGCACTTTAATAAAAACTAAGCTTAGTCTTATTAAATATATTTAATATCTAGTTTTATTAATTTACAAATATTTAATACTTAGTTTTAAATTAAACAAAATAAAGTATTATGTATAATTTAGTAAAATTAAGAATTTTATTACTTTATTAATATTTCGGTCCAACTAAAAATTTTACAAAATCTTTAATTTCAACATCGTTAAGATTTAGCAACCAAGAATTCAGCTTACTTAAATCCGGTTCATAACTACATTTAAATACGCTTTTGTTTCAGGGTGCAACTTCTTCGGCACTTAGCGACCACCGAGTCGTGAAAATTAATTCTGAAAATGATTCACAGGAAAAACATTTCGTTAGCAATCAAGTTGTATCGCACAAGGTATTTCTCTCATTTCTTTTATCTTATAAAATTTAAAAAACTTAATATTAAAAAATTTAAGTAACATAAACATCAGCTGATGACTTTTATCTCGAAATGATTATCATCATTTCTAGACTTCTCGTTTAAAAATACCGTAAGCTAATAATAATCGCATTTATCTCTTCTAATCTGCAGTATACGATATGGAACTTCATTCCAAAAAATCTGTTCGAGCAATTTCGGCGTGTGGGGAATTTGTATTTCCTCGTCTCGATGATAATCTCGGTTTCAATACCATCGCCGGTTTCACCGTTTACCAGCGCCTTACCTCTAGGATTTGTCATTCTGGTGACCGCGTGCAAACAAGGATACGAAGATTATCTACGTTACAAGACAGATAAACGAGATAATAGGAGAATAATCAGTGTCATCCGTAACAAATGTGCTCAGGTTTGTCGCGGATGTTGTCTATGCTGATTATGAAATCTCAATTCTAAAGTCCCGTTAATTTTAATATTTAATAGTGATGAAACAGAAATTAAATACAATATTTACATGCCTATTGTATAAAATTTACAATCTATCATAAAAGTTTTTTCAATGCTGTCTCTGATTTGGGAACTGAAATAAGTATAGAATAATTTCTGACAGTTTGGAAACAGTCTTCAAATCAAGTATATTCTTACATTTTACATATAAATAATATGTGATACGTTGCAGGATATATGTTGCGAGAAAATAGTAGTGGGTGATCTCGTGAAAGTTTCTCGAGATGAGGATGTGCCCTGCGATATCGTTCTCCTTCATAGCGAGACTCCGGGATGTTGTTATGTCACGACGTCCAATCTCGACGGTGAAACGAACCTGAAAGTAATTATCTTTGCACTTTTTTTTAAAGCGGGACGCATTTTTTACTAGCAAGATCTATGCCACGTAAAGTCGACATTTTTTTTATATTTCTAGAGGTATTCTTCGCCGTAATTATAAATCTATAATTTTAGACGTTACTAGTTCCGAAAGTGGTCTCGACAATGCCGCTTCCGCATATAGTGGCCATGCAAGCGTCGATCACGTGCCAGCAACCGTTGGCCAACCTTTACACCTTCCACGGCAAACTCGAGATTAACAATGGTAACGAGACGACCAGCGGTTCTCTGACAATAGAAAATCTTATGCTGCGCGGATCTAGACTGAAAGACACCGAGTACGTGGTCGGTTGCGCGGTTTACACCGGGCAGGACACAAAATTGTCGCTCAATTCAAAGATAGTCAGCAATAAATTCTCCACTGCCGAAAGGTAATTACGCCCTTTATTTTATAAGAACTCGATCGACATCGCTATTTCATTTAGCTTCCATTAAATCTATTGTCTCTAAGTCGCTTGTCATTTTTGCTACTATCATCGTCGCCTTTATGAACGCAAATAGCATTAAGAAAATATTTCTACTTAAAGATAATTTACAGTCTAATTTTATACTTATCCAAACGTTATCATATTTGTAGATCTATCAATAAGTACCTCATTGTATATATCGTGATACTATTGACGGAAGTGTTGGTGTGTACCATGTTAAAGCTATACGTCGAATCCTATCAAGGATGGGAGAGTTACCTAGGAAAGTTGTCAGACGTAAATTTATTTAAATCATTAATTACGGATATTCTGAGCTTTCTTCTCTTATTCAATTACATCGTGCCGATATCACTGTACGTCACCGTTGGTAAGACTTCTACTTGCACAATTTCGTTCTATTAAAATTATTTATATTTCTGTTCAGCATAAAGCGATTTATGAAACATTTAAAATTATTAAAAATAGTCCACTTTTTCTGAAATACTCTGCGTTTGTAGAGTAAAGACATGTATATTTACAAGATATACTCGTAAAAAGATTCTACCACGTCGATGAAGATTTACGTACGTTTCGACAGAAGTGCAAAAATTTCTCGGCTCCGCTTTCTTCGGTTGGGACTTGGATATGTATGACAAGACTAATGATCAGCCGGCGATCGCCAATTCGTCAGACTTGAACGAAGAGCTTGGCCAGGTTGAATATCTGTTTACTGACAAGACTGGCACGCTCACTGAAAATCTGATGGTGTTCAGACGCTGCTCGATCGACGACAATGTGTATATGGAGAAAGACTGCGACGGAAATCTGTACTTATTGCCACCAAGCGGAAATGAGAAGGAGGCCGTTAAAGTAGAAACATGGAAGGTAAAAAAAGAAGAAAAATATATTAAGCAACATTAAAGAGATTATCAGGAAAGAAGGGAAATTATGATGTTACTATTTTGATCAAAAAATTAATTTGTACGCTGCAATTAATATGAGAGATCATACGAATCATTGTATGCCACGCAATTTAATGCAAGAATAATTAAATTAATTACCGCGCTAATTATTTACGAATATTGAGTTGTTAATGATAATTAACGCTAATTACAATTAATAATGAAATAATAATAATAAAATGATGATTGTATGTTAATACAAATCTTATTAAAAGCAATAATTTTAGTATTATTAAATTATCCACGTTATTAAACACGGTTATTAAAATATCCACGATTCTAGAGTGAAATTTGGCACTTCATGATAAGCATATCATTATGTCATATGGTCCAAATCGCTTCGCCGGGCCAACGTCCCGAAATCATAGCCAGACGCACAGTATTCCGTGAGAGCTTCAGATTGAAAAAAGTCACGAGAGTCAACAGCACGCTGATGATGCATCCAGATTTACCGGTATATCAGGTAAAAATAACAATTTGTTTACACAAATACTTAAATTCGCGGTAGCGCGTCCCTTGGTAAAATTCTGCTAATGATTCCTATCTAAGACGAAACGTAAACGAACGCGATTGAATCAATGTAAAGAGATGTACAAATACACATGACACACATATGGCAGGCGGCGTCAGCAGACGAAAAGGCATTGGTGGAGGCGAGTGCCAGGTGCGGCGTTGTTTTACAAAAGAATACTAATGAGAAGATGTACATCAAAATCAACGAGAGTAATCTGGTCTTCGAGAAGCTGGAGATATTGGAGTTCAGTTCTGGTACGTGTTTGTGAATATCAGAATAGAGAATATCTGAATAAGCTAATTCAGAACTCAAATAATAATTATCAATAAAAAATAATGTTATAAATGTATAATAAAATAATCGCGCTGTAAGAAAGGCATTTAAGATTACATAAACAAATATAAAAGTTATATTTATAATGAAAAGGGGACACACATTTTGCATAAATTTTACATACAATTTTACATGCTCTGTCCAATGTATAATAATTTTACATATTTTTTTATGGCGTAGGCTTACGGAAATCAGATTATATTTGAACCAACATCATTCATGAATACATTTATAATTAAAATAAGAGATTAGGGATTGTGCAATAAGATATTTAAATTATTCAATTGGTCGAATTTTAAAATTTTAGCCCGATAATAATTTAATAATTTTAATAATAATAAATGCCGCTGATTACGTATTTTGAACAGAACGCAAGAGAATGTCAGTAATAGTGAAGGACTCGTCGGGGGACATCTGGCTGTATTGTAAAGGTGCGGATTCAGCTGTTCTACCGCTGATAGCTGAAGGAAAGACACAAGAGACCACTGTTCATGTCACCGATTTCTCTATGGTTCGTTGTTCCATTTTGCAATAATCGCAGAATCAAAACTAGAAGAACTAAAGCGAAGCGAATCTTCATCCTTTTCCAGTTTTGAAAAGGAATTTTTTTACACATACACAAAAAAGTCTCAATTTGAATGCTTTAATGTTTTATACGTCGCTGAAGCTATTAGAATCTATTAATTTTCAGAGAGGTCTGCGCACACTAGTGGTGGGATGCAAAAAAATGCAGTATTCTGAATACGAAAGCCTAATGCAAAACATCGACGAAGCCAAACAGATAATCGGTACGGAAAGAGAGACACGTGTAACGCACGCGTACAATCTTATGGAGAGCGGGCTTACCTTACTCGGAGTAACTGCGGTAGAGGATCGCCTGCAAGACAAGGTGGAAGAGACCTTGGAATGCTTACGAGTCGCTGGCATCAAAGTTAGTTCATTGCACTGTCCTTGTGTGGAATACCAAGGAAATTCTTTACTATCTATATTGCATTTTGTCAATTATTGCTTTCGCCATAATTTTATCGATTTTTGAAGCTATAAATTTTATACTAAAATAAAGTTATAACTTTTCAGACAATTGAATTATCTTCCTTTTATTCAGTTCTTTTAATATTATGAGAGATTTATATATCTATTGACATTTATATCGTACTTCGTGTATCAAAGTAATTTCGTAAAACTATAATGTAAAAATATAATGTGAAATATATATATATTATATTAAAGATAGCTGATTAATGGGAGTAATTGAGTTAGCCTCAAAAGAGACAATCGCGAATAAGTATATTTTTTTAGATATGGGTGCTTACTGGAGATAAGGCAGAGACTGCGGAGAACATCGCTTTTCTTTGCGGCCATTTCAAGAAGGGTACCGAAGTTTTAAGATTAATGAATGAGACTTCAGGGCAAACCTGCTTCCTGATTCTCACAACTTTTGAGTGAGTGCAGTTTACAAAATTCTACATTTTTTTCTATGTTCGATCGTTAATTCTCGGTAACCTCTATTATTCCTCGTGCAGTAAATCTTTTCATTCGATATACCTGGCCAAAAATTTATTAGAGTAAATCCTTAAAGTAATAAATAAATAAATGTATAGTTATTGTCCCGTAATTTTTACTTTCCAATACGTATTTATATGTATAGTAAAAATAGTATCCAAGAGAAACTAAAGATGGAGCGTAAAATACATTATCCATAATTATCCGAAGTATTTCTCTCGACAAAGAAAGCTTATGATATAATTTAAAATATATTAATTTATAGTATATTTTCATAAACTATATTTTACAGACGGAAAATAAAATTGGAACCATACAAGCAATATGGGTTGATAGTAGACGGTGTCAGCATAGCGGCGACGTTACGAAATTGTCCACATTTATTTAAATCCATCGGAATGGCCTGCGAGGCGGTTGTCTGTTGCAGGCTGACGCCCCTGCAAAAGAGCGAGGTTTGAACTTTTCTCGATTTCCACGCTGCATACAAAAGGTTGAGGAAGTTATTAGCTTGTCTCTATGTATCTCTGCAGATTGTGCATCTGATAAAAACGGCACGAAACCGTCCGCACACTGCGGCCATCGGCGACGGCGGTAACGATGTCTCGATGATACAAGAAGCGCACGTGGGTATCGGAATATTGGGGAAGGAGGGTCGTCAGGCGTCGATATCCGCTGATTTCGCCTTCACAAAGTTCAAGTATCTAAGAAAAGCATTGCTGGTGCATGGACACTGGTATTACCTGCGTATCAGCACCCTGATGCAGTTTTTCTTCTACAAGAACGTGGTGTTCATAACGCCGCAGGTGTTGTTCGGCATACACAATGGTTTCTCCACGCAGGTGAGATAACATTACTATCTATTTCTCTATCACACGTCGAAAATCCCGACTGTATTCTCGCATTATATAGATAAGAGCATTTGATTTATGTAATAATATTTTAAACCACATCGAAGACTTTCTCTTCAATTCACGAATTAATGAAGGTTTAGCCTTTAATTTTGCGTATATTTTTTACGTATTTTATTTTATATTAATTTGATAATGTCGCACCATAAACTAAAAAAGCATATTCTTATTTTTATGGAAAATCTAAAAGAGAATGAATCTTAAAATTATACATAAATTTTACAGATAGATTTTTATAGAAATATTATTGTTTTTATAGGAACTTTACGATGGTATGTTTCTAATGGGTTATAATTTATTATTCACATCGGTCCCGATAGTGTTTTACGCATTACTGGAACAGAATTACGATGCGAAGAAACTCATGAAGCATCCGT
Organism: Tetramorium parvispinum; assembly: GCA_011638315.1. Classification (NCBI taxonomy): domain Eukaryota; kingdom Metazoa; phylum Arthropoda; class Insecta; order Hymenoptera; family Formicidae; genus Tetramorium; species Tetramorium parvispinum. Next base: position 13,728 of record VBVR01002793.1, on the reverse strand, counting down.
ACTTGTATAAATTGAATAGAAACAATTACTTAATGTCAAGACAGCAATTCATGGCATGGCTGATCTTAGGTTTGCACATATTAATATTTTATTATTAATAAATATTATTTTTTGTAAGCCGTTTATATGAAAAATTAACACGCTACTGATTACATCATATTATTTTTTTTTAGGATTATGGCATACATGCGTAACGTATTCTACAATATTTACTGTGACGTATATTAATCCTACGTTTTTGCTCGATAACACATCGGTTGACCAATGGACTTATAGCACATGCATTTTTCATATAGTCACTTTGCTAGCAAATTTGCAAGTACGTCACGGCGTTGTTCGTACATTCGATTAACATTGTAAAATAGCGGTTTATTTTGACAAATGCAAAACAATTTAGTATAAAATTCAATACCTTGTAAATATTTTTAATAGCCAAATAATTCAAATATTTTGTTATTTTTAATCAGAAATTTTATTAAAATTTCTTTGATAAAATTTCTGATTTAATAACATGATGAATTATTGTCAAATATTTCACATAGTTTTATATAATATTTTAAATAACACTGTTTATTTGTTGTTGATGATAATATTGTTATATTTTTTCAATTTATTTTATTGTTTTTATTTTTCTATTTTAGATATTGTTGCGTAGTTTATATTGGACAGTTCCACTTGTTATAAGCGTAATATTATCTGAAATAGTATTTTTCGCAAGCACTATTGGCTATTCATTCATAGACTGGTAAGTACAAAGTCCGTAATGATAAAAAAGAATTGTAAGAATAAAAAATAACATATATGTTTACAAGCAAAAATTATTTTTATCCAGGAAATTTTATTTTCAGGAAATACGATGGCGATATGTATGGAGTTTTTCCAAAATTATTAGGATCGCCCACATTCTGGACACTTACTGTATTTATCGTCGTAACTTGCTTAATACCTGATCATTTATGGCTGACATATAGTACAACGTACAGGCCATTGAAGATTCTTCGTAAAAACGAGGAACCTCCGCAAATTATCAGTTGCAGTGACGACGAAAGCGACTGCAGTTCATCGCAAGTGGTAATTAATGCAAATATTATTTCTTAACTTGTGGCCAGCCACGTATAGCCGACGATTTTTTGGAAGTTCGGAAATAGATGCAGCAGTTTATAAAATCGAATAACCACTGAATATAATTGATAATGTCTGATGCATTTAAATACATAAAATCTATTTTTAGATAACCAGCTGTTTACCGCTGGCATATTTAATTTTAGACTGGCTTTAGGTTAACCTTAAGTGTTAAGTTTCTAAATCTTTGCCGACTATAATCTAGTCCCTGCTATTTGACTTACACATTTAATTAATTCAAATTAATACAATTTTTACATTTTTTAATTATGAATATTCAGTTTTTAAAAACTGATTATAAAAACATGCATATCTATACATGCACGTATATCTGTCACGTATTTCAATTAAAACGTAATTAGTTAATGTATGTAATGTGTAGTAACGTGTTATTTATACATGCATATATATCTATCACGTATGTCAATTAAAAAATAATTAGTTAATGTATGTAACGTGTAATAACGTGTTATCTATACACGTATGTATATATATCACGTATTTCAATTAAAAAGTAATTAGTTAATGTATGTAATGCTTTTCTATCAGCATTAAACATAAACATTTATTCCTAGAGACATCCCGTGTTTCCATGGAGAGCTAGCTTTTCATTGGAGAGAACTAAATAATACGCTAGAAAAACAGCCACTTAAGCGCTTCAGTATTATCCACGACTGAAGATATGATTATCTGGGACAGTACCTCATTTACGATTTTGTTTCATAGACACAATTTAAATATCTCGCTGAGATAACAGACTAGCATCATATTATTATGATTATAATTGTTAATTAATATGATGAAATTGATCAAGACTCTGCTACTAATTAATTAGCATTGAAGCACTTTTTAACAGGTTTACGAGCTTTGAATAAGTCTGAAGATTTATATATCTATTGTAGATCTTTTTCTACAATACAATATTTAATATAAGAAAAAACAATATTAATATTAATATTAACATTAATAGTACAAGAAGAAGAAATACTTTTGCACAAATGTTGAGCTAGACAATAGATTTTTGCAAATTATTACAGTTTAGTAATATTTGTATACCGAGATACTAGTCGTTAAAATTAATGTCTATATAAAGATAAGTAGATATGCATTGTGATAACATAAACAAATGCAATATAATTACGTGTCTGCTTGCGAGCAATCATAATTATATATATTCATCGATTTATATAACATAATTTATAAATTTATTGAATGCGTAAGTTTCTACAAAACCGATATGTAAATAAATATAGTGATAACTTCTTATGTTATCACTCTCTTTTCATAAGATTTCTTAATAATGCTTACACTATCGATTTTGTAGAAACTTATATGCATTCAGTAATCAAACTCTAATTCTCTTCTTCTAATTAAGCTTTTTTAATTTATTCTTTTAAAAAAAGTGTTCTTAAATATATATGTAATAAAATTGAATATTTACAAAATATTTATTATTGCAATGTCAATCGATAATATAACAATGGATGTCTTTTTAACACAAAATGCATCTTGTTCAATCAAAAATTATTCAACCCATAAAATATATGTTAATTATGAGAATGAATAGTATTGCGGTATCGGTTTAAAAAACAAATATTTTATAAAGCATAATCTGTGATTTTAACAAATGGATTTCTTAATGAATTACACATATTTGTTAATATGTACAAATGTTTCCTAATATGTAATTTTATATACAAACTGTATATATTGCAAATATTAAGTGCACATTACAATCAGTCCGTATACGTAAAAATATGTGATATTGAATAAGCACATAAGAGATAATACGCAAATTTTCTATTTACATATAATATCTGTTTTTACTTATTTATGATGTAAATAAATATAGATTAAATAAACGAGCTGCAGTTTTTATTTCCAATTTAATATATAATTCCTATTCCTTTCCTATCAAAAAATGATAAAACATTAACTAACAGCACCATAATTAAAAATAATCATATTAATTTAATAACATTGTTAATGAAATAAGTAACATTTTATTGAAACAAAAGCATGATATACTTATTTCATTAATTTAGGAATTGAATTAACAAGATTTATTCTCTGTAAATAAAAAAGAAAACACACTGAAATTTTCCATCGCAACAACTTTGCACTGTTTCTGTTGAAACTTTATTTTTAACTTTTAATGAATACGAAATATCGCGTATACACCAGCTCATTTGTTGTTATTTATAAAATAAAAGCATATTGACGCCAAAAACCGTATAAAATTTGTTAACTTAATTTAACAGCAAACAGACGAAAAAATCGAGCAAGAATATGTATAACACAAAACAACAATAAATTGACAGCAAATATTAAGCAAAACTTGCCGTTATGAAACTTGATATGATTTTTTAAATATTTTTTAAGTTGTTTAATCATCACCTTAAGTAATTATCACCTTAAGTATTTGTTTAATATAGGTTTCCTATGTTTCCTATGTTTAAGGTAATACTTAAAAGTACTTAAAAGTAATTAAAAGATATTTAAAAGATTATTTATAAAGGTATTTATACAAATATTGCATCTACTTTGTACTAAAAATTAATATAAAAAATTGTAATGTTTGGCCTCGGTCCCTTTATAAAGAAACCGACAGGTATCTCAAAATTTCATCCATCGTATATCATACTTACCCTGTCAAAATTTGCTACATCTTTTCTAATTTTTATCTAATCTCTATTTTTATCTAATCTCTATTTTTATCTAATCTCACAAATTTTATCACATTAACATTTTTTCTGTCCCTCTTTCTGTCATGACTCTATACTCTACTCTATAATTATTCATTGTTTCTTCTTTTTCGGTAAACACCGCGAAATGTGAAGTCGCGTGATACTGTTTTTGTGACTTGTACTTTTAAAAAGATGGAAGGAAAAAAAATACGTATAAATAGGTAAAGTTTGACAAGTCGCAAACAAACGTGTGTATTTGAAATATTATATAATTGATGTGTAATCGATTCAATAATGGAATGACACAGCTTTATACATCAAATGTTCGATGTAAAGTGGTCTTGAAAGCGGTTCCATAAAATAAATATTCTACCGGCATAGCATTCGCTTTTTAAGTACAATCGATCCTGTGGTAGTAGGAATAATTCATACGCAACTGGTGCTGACAGTGCTACATCAGCGTGCTGACACGTAACACACGGATGTGATCGCGAATGCGTAAGCGATTTGTTTGTGAGTATCTACGACCTCGGACTTGAAATATTAAATGGTAGATTATTACATCAGATGTGTTTCAAAATCTGTGATTTACAAATGAGTTGTGTGCCAAAAGCTTCTCAAGTTAGTTTCAAGTTAATCAGTTAAGTTTAAAAATAGTTTTTTTCAAAATTGTTATTATAGATACAGAAATATTATATATCTGTATTTTCTTATGACTATACATTTTTTATATATTTTATATAATTTTTCACATGTAATATGTATATATGTATAAAATGTAAAATATGTATTATATATATATATTTATTTATAATTTATATTTTATTATTGTACATTATATATTATAAAAAATTCATGTGAAATCTGAGGACACGGGTGCCTTAAAAAATCCTTTGGATGTAAATTTTAACGATCGAGCAACGGGACCATCTTGTGACCATCAAATGAGAGGCGAACGCGGAAAATTTCTATATATAGTAATTCGATGAAAGAAATATGTCCTTGTACTCTTAGAAAGATTGCACTTCGACGTCGTATGACGTCACGGCTACCCATCGATCGTACCCGACTTTCGTGTTTATCGTTCGCGGAATGCAGCTATGCGTCTGTCGAAACGCGAGAGGATTTTCTCGTACGATCGGACGGGTTAATGCTGTCCGGGTTAATACAGCATCCGATTTACAGTTGAACAGATGTTTCCGTGACGTTCGTGAGATGCATACAGCTTCCCGTTCGCGTTAAATCAATTGTGTCGGCTCAACCATCGCGGAAAAAACGTACATAATTGAACTGCACCCCAATTTTTATTTCCAATTCAACAAGACTTCTTTCTTTGCCAAAAGTCAAAATATTTTTTAATATATTAAAAAACAGTTTAACCAGAAAAGAAAGTTTCTAATCCATTCCCCAAAAATTTTCGAACTTTATTTAATACAAAGTTTGATAGAAAATTTTTTGCAATATATATATTTTTTAAATGAAAATATAATATTTAAGGGGATCCTGTAGCTGTCCGCGGAACTGAATTTTTGTAAAAGGATACCTTCGTATTACTTTCATAGATTTGAAAATCCTTTTAGAAAATGAAAGTATAAACATTAATATGTGTCTGCTCGGTAGTATTTATTTTTAAACAATTTTTTTGTTTTAATGTCTATACTTTCATTTTCTAAAAGGATTTTCAAATCTATGAAAGTGATAGGAAGATATTCTTTTATAAAAATTCAGTTCCGCGGACGGCTACAGGATCCCCTTAACAGCCTAATAAATAAAAATTGTGTGTATATATATATATATAACAAATTGAGATAATTTATTATGCAATACTGTTTAGTTTTTATGTTAAAATTTATACACCTAGATGTTATCTTCTTGCACTAAACTTAGCAAATTTGATACAAGATATATTCCTGCCGCAAGCCTCAATTGCAATTTACAATGTGGACCTCCGTCCTAGTTCGAAAACGGATTTACTGGAATGAAGAAATAGTATAGAACTAGAACTCCTATGCATATTTGAAGAATCTTCGTCGTCTAACGCCCCACTGAAACTGTAATCAACCTTGAAATGGGAAGTGTAGGCGGAAAACGTTGAACGCGCGGGATGCGGGAAAAACTGCGAAAGTTTAAAAAGCAGAATGGAAATGAAAAAGTCGAGCTATAGCTGCTGACTGCTCGGGATCTGTCAAGAAGCTGACGGCGTTTATTAGGCGGAAAAAAGGCGAACCGAGAGAATTAAACGATAGCGTGGGAAAACCTCGGAAGCGGTCCGAGGCAGTGGCGGTCTGCGCGAAATGACGGTGACCATGAAAAGAAATTTCAGCGAGCTTCCTCGCGAAAGCCCCCGGTGAAGATTTGAAGAGCATAAAAGGATTTCACGACGGATGACGCAATCAGGAGCGCGCGTAAAATCGAGGCAATTTTCAAAAAAGCTCCATGGAATCGGTGAAGCACGGGAGGGGAGAAGGGAAGGAAAGTACGCGAATGGAATTAACCTCGGCGAAAGCTTGTCAAAATAAGCTCAGAGAAAATTCCTCCGAGGCTGATAATAAATTTCAACCTCCGGGTTATAACATCGCCTGGATGCTGAGTCAGAATGCAGTGCAACATCTCCTCTATGACGAAGTTCAGAGGGCGATGATACTTATCTCTATCTGATTCTCAATCTCGTTAATTATATTTGGGTGTTAATAACGAGATTATATTCTTATAACCTTCTACCATTAATTAAAAGAAAATTTAATATCAGGAGAGCACTTTTATATATCGTTATAATTGATAATCGCACAATTGCAGGAAAAATAAAAAACCTACATGTTAAAAAAAAATGTAGTATGTTACAATATATAATTATATAATTGTGTAATGTAAGTCAGAGAGAAAGAGAATGTATAAAATGGCACAAGTATATTATTATTACAATAATATACAATTGCATTTTTACTGTCAGACAGTTATTCATTCCTTCGCGATAAAATGAAATTTCCTTCTTTCTATTTCTTTCCTTTGTGGCTTTCAGATCGCTCGATGATTACTGATGTATAATGTCGTTTTAGTAGCTATAGCCACTGTTCCTGAGGAGTTTGCACGGCGGAAGAATTTTCCTCCGTAAGTTTCTTCGTTCTTCTCGCGGCAGGGTGTAATAATTTCGCGGACGCGCAAAGTTTTGCGGCAGAATATCTCAAGGTCCGGCCTCGAAAGGTCGTTCCGCCGGATAAATCAGACAAGGAGCTCGCGCGCGTTACTCTCTTCTACAGATGATAACTTCGGCGAATACTATTTTACGCTCAAATTCCCGGCGCCGAATTACGCGATAATGGAATTCGATCGACAAGAAGAATACGACAAGTTTGCCCGCGCTCGCACGATATCACGGCGAATAATGCGAATAAATATCTAACATCTAAATAAGTCTAATTTTAAGGCTTTCTTAGCCATTCATGTCATACAAATGAAAGGCTTCCAGATAGATGTCGCGTATTGAATCAGTGCATTGGATAGGCGCAATGCTGATCCAATACGCGGCATTCATCCGGAAGCCTTTCATTTGTGTCTAAATAAGTCGGTATAAAATTGCGTGAGATACGGTTTTAGGTAATTTAGCTTTTCTATTATGTATACACATAAAAAATATTTATTCTTTTATTCGTTATATACTTTTCTCTCGGGTATTGACTGAGATATCAAAGAAGAAGGAATGGCAAAGAATCTCATTACGTAAACGTTTGTTTTGCGATACGCGGAATCGAATGTAAAAAGATCTCTTCATCGATGATCGATGCATCGACTATCAGACGTTTGTGTGAGCTCAAGAATTGCTACTCACGCGCGAACGGGCTGATCCTTCGGCAAATAGCATCAGAAACATTTCCTCCTGAAATATCTACGAGATATCTGCTTCTCTCCCTCCTTCGTCCGTCCTCTCTCACTCTCCTTTCTAAAATTTGACTCACAGAATTCCCTCGGCGACTTTGAAAACATCCAATCGCGAGATAGTAAAGGTTGGAAGTCCGGTGTCCTCCCAGTGGTGAGTTTCACCCCAAACGACTTCACAATGAACACCGACCTGAAAGGGGTAAAGCAGTGGTATAAATGACTCGTTGAAAGTCCGATGGACCAACAAGAAGGAGCGAAATGTTGAGAAAGAGGGAGAGAGAAAGAGAGAGAGCGAGAGACCAGTAAGGGGTAGAAAGTGTGGAAAAGGCCGGGGCCCACCGGAGAGCTAATTCTTTCGACTCTCGCTCTAAATATTGGAATAAATTGAGCCTAGCCCCTTCGATTTCGCACCCGAGGTCCCATCCCCGGCAACCCTGCGGCCACCCCACTACTCCAACAACGGTAGAGCTGCGGCGTCGGGGGTGGCCCTTATCACGTGTTCGCTTCACTGCGCTTCTTCGTGGCTGAAGGCACCACCTTATACCTCGTCCCGTCCGCGTTACCAACCCTCCAACTCCCGACCTATACCTACCTCCGGCGGCCACAAGCGACTATTTGCAGCCGGCAGGATGCGCCCGCTAACGGGTGATCCATCAATTTCTAGATAATCCTTTCGTCTACCGATCGGAAATAAAGATTCGGCGACTCTCGAGGAATACTTTCGCATTGCTGCTTTACGCGACACTTCAATTCTCGCTAGGACGAAATATTTATCGTCACGCTCATGTGCGCAACGTTAGAAAGATTAAAGGCCATCGCACACAAAATTGCATAGGCTGCATAAGCATAGCACAAAACCGCTAGACCAATGAGCATCCAGCATAAAGTCGCCATATTGATTTACATAAGATGCTCATTGGTCCAGCGGTCTTATGCTATGCTTATGCAGCCTATGCAATTTTGTGTGCAAATGGCCTTTATAGCGAGTTTATTTTATTTTACAGTCAATCGGCGTTAAGTTACGTCTATTTATTCGATTTTTTGTCACATCTGTATAGTATTACTACACACGATTATCATACTCCCGGGATCTGCTTATTGTATTAATATTTAGCACTGAATATGCAACGAGAGAATATCTCTCGTCAACGCTTGTCGTAAAATATTTGTTTGAAAATCGGAGCTAAAATGTAATTGCATAAATTTAATATAATCGTCTTTTTTTAAACAGTTCTTGCTTGCGCGATGACGGGATGAGAGAATATTATCGTCGAATAAATGGAACGGCCAATTCCGAACGATCTTTTTTTTTCTCCAAACACCGAATCCCGGCATCTCCCGATGCATATTTCGCAGTTGATTCCTCTTCCATTTAATCTCGCAGAAAATCTCGTTCGCACCTCTGCCGCGCGCGCGCGCGCGCATGCATTTACACCAATATCACTTCCGCGTTCGTCTCCATCTCTAGTTCAAGCATCTCTGCCAACCGGATGTTCGTGAGATAGTTTTGGGATACCGGTCCCCCTAAAAGTCATTCTTAGATAACTGCACTTGGAACATTAGCACGCGTACTCCCGTGTGCTCTGTTGTTTCGCCCTTAAAGTCATGAAGTCCTCCGTCGACAACGAGCAACTGCGAGAGCCTCAGCTGCTACTATTGCCTTAACGGCCCCTCCAAAAACGATCCTACTAATTTATTTATACCGAGTGTACGCTACAGTAAATAATTACGCTCAGCCGAAAGTTCTGCACAGGAACATGATCCCGTTTCACTATCATGGTTGATCAGTAAAAACTTTTTACAGAGTTCGAAGAGCTCTCCAGTAAAAAATTACTTTATCGAATTTATCTGTTACACTATTTAAGGTGTCGCAATCATGTCATTTCTAATTTTGATTGAACAAATTCTTTGATAAGTTTAAAGACTCGAGCTTTTCTCGGTAAAAGTTTCAAGGAATGCAACCTTGTCGCCAATTTTTAATATTTAATGTCGAATTAAAATTCATGGCGGAGCGAGGTTCGAATAAACGAATAAGATTTTCTCATTTATTTCCATCGCTGCTGTTATTAATAATATTTCGCGGAAGCATTACATTGATTGAACGAATTCCGGTCACAGTTGTAATACGGGTGTCTTCGAATTCCTTCGGGGATAAATTGAAATAATCGCCGTGTTCTCGACGTGCCGAGGTAGATTAAGCGTGCATTCTCGCAGGCGTTTGACAGTCGCAATATTAAAATTCCTCTCCATCGCGGTGACATTATCGCCGACACGATCGTTACTAATTCTACCGGCATTCCGAGGAAATCCAGATTTCCATTTCCATTCTGGTAATCAAGAAACGCGCCAGTTCCTACATACCATCGGATTTTTATTCACGCCCCATACTTTTTTAAGCTGGATTCTCTCCATTAACGAAGGGAAGAATTACAATTTGTTATAAATGGTCATTATCTCTTTTTCGTTAAATTAAAATTTTTCATACTGATCAGCAACTTTACAGAAATCTAAGTTTGCAATAAGTATGGATATGGAGCTTTACAAATACCAGTAAAAATGTTAACTTCATAAATATGAGCCACTTTTTAAGTGCGCCATCGTTGTAAGAAGATTTAAAAAAGGGAGCAGTATATAATATATATATTCCTCGGATCTTGCCAATATTCACAACTTACACACTAACTTAACTCAATTTTATGCTTCGCCCTTACACTTTGTTCTGCTTCGACGTTATGGATACTATCGCTTCCGACTTGAGCAAACATCCGGTTAGGTAATAAAGAACTTACACCAAAGTCAAGAGCCTCGGCGTATCGATACGGTACATATTCGCTTATTTATCGCTTGCACTTTATTGTTTGCTAAATTTAAGATTTTATTTTTTGCAATATAACTTATATTACAATATATGAACTTATATATGATTAATGCAATTAACAGCCGGAGCAATTATTCCATACTCAATTTTTCAGATAATATTAATTGCAAATATTAATAAAAATGATAATAATAATTAATGAAAATAATATGGACATTTTCATTAACATTTTATTAATGTTTTAAAGATAAGATAATAACATGAACATTTTCATTGATGTTTTATTAATATTTTAAAGATGAGATCTTTCTAGAATCTATTCGTATATTTTGAAGCTATTAACTCTCTTGAATTTAATTCTAATATTTAGTTTTAAAAGTTTGGTTATTACTTTGTCATATTGACTGGGCAAGATATTTGAAACTAATCTGGTCTACAACAATCCGCTATATCGACTCGCTTGATATTTTCAATTGAAAAGTGAGTTAAATTTTAATTTGATAGATAGATATTCGCGCTTTGGTACTAAATTCAACTTCGAGTTTAGCTTTAAACTTTAAAGTGTAAATCCTGTCAAGAGGGATTTACCCGATAGCAGCTTGAACAGTACGCTTCACAAAGTAACAATTTACATTTTATTTCATATACGTGTATGTACATATAATATATATATATATATATATATATAGAAATATATATATTATAATTGACGCTTTGTCGTTTTTCATAAGTAATTATCTACATAATTATTTTTTCTTTCTGTTCTTTTATAGGTGGTGTTATAGGCGGGAGGGTTGCATTTAATAGCAATGAGGAATTTGATGCTATGGACGGAGAATTGGTTTGCAGAGTGCTTCAATTGATGAATCTGACCGATTCGAGACTCGCGCAAGGTGGCTGTGAGAAATTGGAGTTAGCGATGTTAAGTTTTTTCGAGCAATTTCGAAAGATTTACGTCGGCGATCAAGTTCAAAAGAATTCTAAAGTATATCGGAGATTGTCTGATGTGTTGGGTCTTAACGACGAGGCGATGGTACTCAGCATTTTTATTCGAAAGATGTAAGTAACTTATACGAAAGATATAGGTAATATTTCTGCGATTTGCCGTGTTTCATCCAGATTCATCCAAATGATAATTTACAGAATAACGAATTTAAAGTATTGGGGTAGGAGTGAACAAATTATTTCCAAGACGCTACAACTTCTAAATGATTTATCAGTGGGCTATAGTTGTGTTCGTAAACTCGTCAAATTAGAAGAAGTACAATTTATGCTCAACAATCATACGGTACATATTAAACTTCACTATTGCTCAGTATTTTATATAAATTATGAATTACAGCATTAACTAGTAATTCTTTGTACATGATAATTAAATAATAAGAGTAATGATTAAATCTCTCGTATATTTGATAGCGAGAACACTTTCCATTTTTGGGAAACAATGTTGCTGTGACAGAAATGCGCTGTAGATCAATGTTTTACACATCTCTTGGTAGATTATTGATGGTAGATTTAGGTGAGGACGAGGAAAGATTTCACACTTTTATGTTACCTCTTACAGGTAAGAAAATTGGCTAAATAAATATTTAACCAATTCTTTTTGGAAATATATTGTGAAGTAAATAATTCTTATATATAATTTTAGGTGCATTAGAGAGCCTTGGTCAATTAATGGGTGCTGCAGATACACCTCTCTTTGCAGCAGAGGAAGCAAAGAAAGCGCTGATTGGTTTGGCGCGAGACCTTAGAGGCTTAGCTTATGCATTCAACACCAAGACATCCTATATGATGCTTTTTGATTGGATGTACGTACACACACACACACACACACACGCACACACACGCACACACACACACACACACACACACACACACACACACACACACCTACAGAGGATATAACAACAATTAACTATGAATACTTTTGGAAAGCTATCATATTTCTCAGTCACTTGACCGATTCTTAACCATCTCTATAATTTAGAGGAAATATTAAGGAAGAAAGTTTTATTTGGTGACAAGTATGGCATAATTTTGCGCGTACTTATATCAATAATTTTTATTATTTTTCGATTTGAGGCTTGATAAAACACTTTGAACAACTCTTACGATAATCATTAGTGGCATAAAAAAAAACTTTCGTTCTTGATGTTTCTTTCAAATTTCTTTCAAATAAGAATCAGTCAAATAGCTGAAAAATGACAGCTTTCCAAAAGTACTCATAATTTACTGTTACACTCTATATAAAAACATGTACAAATATTATTTTTATCACTAGTGATTTATAATAACAATAAGCAGTCATTTTCTTTCACTATCCGTGTTTTCTCTGAACTTAGATATCCGAATTATACGCCGATTTTATTACACGCTGTGGAATTGTGGCATCATGAACCGCAAGTGACAACGCCCGTCCTAAAGTTATTTGCTGAGTTAGTACAAAATAGGAGTCAACGATTACAATTTGACGCATCGTCTCCAAATGGGATCCTGTTGTTTCGCGAGGCCAGCAAAATAATATGTAGCTACGGCAATCATATATTAAACGTTGAAGTACCCAAGGATCAGATTTATCCTTTAAAACTCAAAGGAATAAGTATATGCTTCAGTATGTTAAAGGCAGCCTTATGTGGAAGTTACGTAAACTTTGGAGTGTTTAGGCTGTATGGTGACGAGGCGTTGGACAATGCTCTTAATACATTTGTCAAATTGCTCCTTAGTATTCCACAAAGTGATCTTTTGGTAAGTATACAAATTATTAATTACAATAATAACATTTTTTGTTCATTATCTACGTAATTTGCTTTTTGAAAATCATATTAAAGAATGATAAATTAATACATAATGATATATAAAAATCTTATTGTCACTTTTACGTACTTTTCGATAGCATTATCCAAAACTGTCGGCGACATATTATTTATTACTCGAATGTCTGGCGCAAGATCACATGGTCTTTTTATCCACTTTGGAACCTAGGGTTTTTCTCTACATTCTTTCCAGTATCAGCGAAGGCCTTACAGCACTAGGTGCGCAAAAAGACTTCTATACAGGTCTGTGCGGCTGATTCTATCTTGTTACTACTACTACTACTCTCTGTATCCTCAATGCCATATCTTGAAATTAAAATCATTTTAATATTTAAATTAACATTTTAAAAAATTTATTTTTCTTGGTAAATGTGTTTAGAAAAATGTTGCTTACATATATACATATATATAT
>VBVR01002792.1:0-20570 GCA_011638315.1 Tetramorium parvispinum | reverse complement strand
GTATATATTATATGTAAGATATAAGCACAACAATTTGAGGATTTTCTAAGAGGATTAAAGCTCATCAAATGCCGGCAGTCTAAAGGTTAAAGAATTAAGAATTAGTTGAAATTATTATTTGAAAATAAATAATACAAGTTAATATTTATAAGCTTACGAATAGCTGTCAATGATTTTATGGATGAGTTTTAATGATTAAACAATTAAGGATTAAATACATGATCGAACAGGTATTTAATAGGATTTTATTTATAGATTTATCAACGACAAATAAAGACGTTAAAGACGATTTATTATAAATAAAATATTACCGTTAGAATACTACTATTTATACTTTCCTGATGATGAAACGAATTAAGGATTAATCTTTCAGAAATTTTCCAAGATATTGATCGTAATAGAGTATTTTATAAACTCCACTCTAAAATCCACTAATAAAATCGAACTAATAATTATGTTATTCAATCAATTATTATATTTGTTTTAAAATATCCATATCACATATCAGCAAGAAATGCCAATCTCTCAGGGATTAATAATAACGAAATGTATTTATTCGGATAAGTTCAAAATACGGAGCTAAAATTCTTCTCAAATGCTATATACGCTCCCCTTTCTTTTACAAGAAAATATTGTAGAAATAGATCCGGCTGTCGCATAGCGAAAGGTTAAGACCATTCCGCGCGATAATAAAGGCGAGCGTGCGTATTTCGCCGGAGTGATATGAAATTCCGCGTTGCGATGCCGCGCATGCGAAACGCCCACATCACGCGACGCATGTACATACATATAGGTATATATATATATATATACGTATAGAAACAGGGTGCACTTTTTTTATTTCCTTGGTTTCCCCCTGTCGTCTCTTGTGCACCGCTGCCGCCCGGTTTTACGCGAAAATCACACGAACCTCGTCGAAAGCTCTCTCTTCCTTTCTCTCTCTCTTTCCATCTTTCTGCCGTTTCTCTTTTTCTCCGCAAGTAGAACCGTGCATTATCGTGCGGCTAAAGACTCGAGGACTCTTCTCGCGATACGTTGCGTTCCGCGACCGAAAAAATGACGATCGTCGCGTGTACCACGGTGCTTTCAAGCCACCGGTTCCTCCGCCCCTAGCTATGTAATCTTCTGAGATTCGCGAAACTTTCCTCGTCTCGGCTTGAGCCCCGAGAAAATCGCTGTTTATCGCAGAAGAGACGGGAGTTTCACGTGTCTCTACTTCTCGCATGCACATTGGAAATATTCATCCCGAGAAACGCGACATGAAAAGTGATCTAAAATCACAAAACAGCATTTGCTAAATTCAGGTTACACCTATTGTAAAACTTTATTTATAAAAAGTTTCACAAGAGCACTCTTGCAAGATTGTTTATAGATAAAAATATTTTCAATTCACTATTATTTCACAAGATTGTTTTTTTTTTATATACGCCGTTAAATTGTTGCAAATTTTTACGTGTAATGCAACAGGATTGACGCATATTGGTCGGAAAACGGAAATATTTCAAATTTGAGAGTGCAATAAAATACGATTGTGAGAAACGCGACATGAAAAGTGAATTGAAATCACGGCATTTGCTAAATTCAGGTTATGCCCATTGTTAAACTATATTTATATAAAGTTTCACAAGAGCACTCTTGCAAGAATGTTTACAGATAAAAATATTTTCAATTCACTATTATTTCACAAGATTTTTTTTTATATACGCCGTTAAATTGTTGCAAATTTTTACGTGTAATGCAATAGGATTGACGCATATTGGTCGGAAAACGGAAATTTGAGAGTGCAATAAAATACGATTGTGAGCGAAATTGGAAAGCAAAAACATTTTAAAGCCCAATAAAATACGATCGTCTGTGTTTAATCAAACAGACACAAAGCATAATGTAACATTACAAAGCATGCAATAGGATAAAATTAAAAATGCTTTGAAACCTTATTAAGCATATTTCAGCAAATAAATGTTTATCAAGGTTTTGCATGAAACGTGACGCACTATACCGGTTATGATATTATAGAATCCGCTCTAGAGGCGTTCGTACCGTATTGCTAAATTAAGCGAATTTCGTGACACGCATGTGCATATGTATATTAGATTCTTTTCCATAGCTACGAACTTTCTTGCATTTAAATAGAAACTACCTCCGGTTTATATTTCTCATTCCGTAGGCGTGCAACGAAATCGCGTAGTTTCCAACTATTGTGACGACGTCTGGATAAACTTGCCCGTTAACTACAATCGAGTTAAGCGCCTCGGCGTAGCACTAAGGCACGTCGATTTGACTTGCCGAGAGTTATCGACGTCTTCCTACGTCAATTCCAGCCAACGAGCTGGGATTTGCATAGAACATGTCGCGCCTTGTTTGTACGTGGTCAACAATCTTGCATTATTCCTTGATCAACTTGTTATTTACTTTTTTGGGCGGGGGAGGAGAACGCGTGCCCTAAGTTTTAATTTATTTTATTACCTTTGTTACTGCTGCATCGTAATAGAAGTTATGTGTGCGTACTACGAATGAGGGTACATAAAAGTATTTTATGAAAATGCGGAAGTGCGTTCTAAACAATAAAACGTAAGCTGTCATATTTCACGTAATACGATTCTATAAAAAAGAATTTATTTCAGACGATTTTCTTTTTCCCTAATTTTGTAATGTGTTACAGCAGAAGTGTTAAAAAGAATGGCACGGCGCGAGTATTTTTTCAAGTATTTTTAGAGCCCGTCGCGACGGGGAAGACAGATATGAATGCAGAGAAAGAATTCCGCTGGTTTTTGGTAGGAGTGTTTAAAAGGGGATAAAAGACAGACGGCAGAGCGCGGACCGCAAAGCTACCAGGGTCTTTCTGAGATGGCGCGGTCTTAATGCCGATACAGGAAGCTTCATTGAGGGTATTTCGGACGTTCATTTACATAAAGCGGATTTCTCCTCCTCTACTTTTCTATTACGTCCCATTCCCTTGCTCCCTGCTCGCTACCTCCTGCCGACGTCTGCTTCCTTCTACATCCGCTATCTGAAAGCACTTCCACTTTCTGTTCTCTCCGCCCTTCTATCTCATCTCAGCACGCGTACTCGTTGTTTCGCTTTTATACTACGCCCTTCTACCCTCTCCCTCTTCATTGTACCTTTCAACCGTAATCCCTTGCACCCCTGCCCTCCTTTGCCACATACTGCTTATCTCCTCTTTGTGTTTCTCCGAAGAACTCGAATACTGCCTCCTCTACGCTCGAATATCTCCTTCTTAACTTAGTTTTCCAAGTTACTATTTTACTACTTTCCCCCGTTTTCTCGACGGTATTTTTCTTGCCGTTATTCAACACTTTTATTGTTTCTCGTTAACGCCTTTGTGTTCGTAACCGAGCGCACCTCTGGCACTTCCCCTTTATTTTTCTGCATACGTTAGGCTTTCAAGCCTTCGTTTGCTTTTATTTTTCGCTTCCTTTATCTTTTATCTCCTCTTTTATACATCCGCCTTCATATATCAGCACTGTTTTTATTACCCGCTCATTCCTTCATTTCTCTTGGCGCATGCTATATACTTCTCTTTTATTTATCTCGCTTAGTTTATTGTCATCTCGCTCTAAACATTCCGTATTATCCTATCTTATTCTCGGGATTATCACCCAGCAAGTCCCCGTTTCAGACCTATGTCACCATCAGTGCTAACTTTTATTCCCCTTATAGCCCTTATTCCCCAAAATCATTACATTTCGCATTTTCTACGCACCCTAACAGATCCTCGAAATTTCGTGCTCGAGAATTTCAGCGATTCTTAGCCGTGCGGATGGTACAATCGTCGATTCCCCGAGGGTTCTCCCAATATAGGTGATACAAAAGTTCGGTTGAAAGCGTAGGATAGCGGAAATAAGAGATATATTTCATTGCCGTCGAACGTGGGTCTGGTAAATTTTGCTGCTGCTAGGTCGATAGATAGGAGGCGAGATGAAATAATGCTAGAATATCGAAGCACAAAAACGACGGTCACGTATGATCGGTTTATTTTGATAGCGGTATAAATCAGATCTCGAAACTCGACGAATATAAAAAAAAAAGTAATACGCGATATGAGTAGCGTCCGCTAACTATCTCGTCATTCTATCAGCCATTGTTTAACCTTGAACTGCTCGAAGCCACGAACTCTTGTAACAGAATTCCCGAAACCGTGCCATCGATTTCCGATTGAGGTGAACGATTTACGTACATTGTACTCGGACAGCGCACTGCAAGCAAGGATTACAGTTCACGAGATTAAGCGCCTTTCCCTGGCAGAATTCTTGGGGATCGATTACTTTTTTATTCGGGATTTGTTACGAGGTAGCCGGTTCAAGCATAAACCTAGTTAGCTGTTTATTCGCAATATTTTATATTGTATCTCCAATTAAGTCGACAGTAAATTGCACTGTATTTGCATTATATTTTTGTTGATAAGATTTCCGTTTCTGAAAATTACAATTTACGTGTTTCACATGCAGACGTAATGAATGCTTGTGAATTATGAATGCTGTAGAGAATTTAAATATATTATTGTCATGAATCCAAAAATGTTTTCATTAAGCTTTGAAGTTCAACGAATTTAGCAAAATTGATTTTCCCAAAACTGACTTATTAACAAATTATCATTCAGTTATACAGGATGAATCAGTGAATGAATTAGATGATTTAAAAAATGTCATGAAATTAAAAGACTTTTATTTATATAATTTTTCTATATATGAATATCAACTTTTCATTAAAGCATTTGGTTTAAATTATTTCACACTACCTTTCTTCTTCAATATAGAACCTATAGTTTTAAAAGTTTCTGTACCTTTGATAGTATGAGTAGATGTCACAGGTAGTGTGAAAACTATGCAGGAGATTTACTGAGTGCGCTCAGTGAAAAGGTGATCATCTTAAAAATGTATTCCGGAAGTAAGTAGATTTCAAAGTGTGAATGATTTTATAACTAAATGCTTTAATGTAAAATTAATATCCACGTACACAGAAAAATTGTGTAAATAAAATCCTTTTGAGCTGACGTTTTTTTAAATTGCCCGATTCACTGGGTTCACTCTGTATAATAGTGCAGATACTTTTTAATGCCACTGAGTGACCTCGGATGCCCGCTTTCGTCCCTAGCGCCGACGAGGATCTTCTTGCTCGGAGCGTACCTTGGCGGTAATAATTAACATCCTCATCATCGGTGTAGGAGAACATTCAAATAGATTCCGCAATGGCTAGACATACCGTAGTGTGATATAACCGAACAGCCTCGAGGCCGTGCCAAATATACATAGGCATATACAAGATCATTCCTAAATGCCTTGCAGCGGATACATGTTGAACCCAAGAGGATCTTGGAGAAGTTTGTGATTCACGTACTGTTGCTGTGATTATAGCGATATATAGATTTATCAAGCGTTTGCGAAATTATCTATGTCAGAATGCGTACCTCCGCCTCATTAAACACTCGATGCATTTGGTAATCGTGCCTTCATGCGAAACCAATCTGTCGTCAATCACATAACTTGTTAGAGAAAATTACATTTCCGTGATTGCTATTAAAGTTATCCAAGTTAATAAGATCCAAAAAAAAAGAAGAAAATTTGCGATTTCGCAACGCAACGCAACGCGAGAGTAGCCGATGGCGAGAAAGTCGCAAAAATGGTTAATGACAAAGTTGGCCCAAGCCAATTTAGAAAGTTACGTTTCCCGTCAAAAGACGACAATCCGCAGAAGTTGGACAACCGTGTAAAGGAACTTTTTAAAGAGCTCGGTCGTTTGTCACGGTATATGACAAACTCCCTTCGAAAGTTAACGTGGATGATAATCAATTTAATTGTTACACGGGCCAGGAATATGTCCGCGCGATATAAAGTCGGCGTGCTTTTATTTCACTTTAATTTAAACGCTTATTGGAAATGTTTTAGGGAAATAAAAGCATTAGCATAGGAATTTCGCAATTGATCAGATCCGTTTGGATTGTCGTCAAAATCAAATTGTTCAGCTCAACGGCCACACAACGAAATTGGCCGTGAACATCCGGCGTAACAATTTTCCAAACGCGATTTACACGGTCGAAACCATTTTTATCATTTTAAATACACGACGAGAGAGAAAGAGAAAAAGTGGAAGAAAGAGAAAGAAGAAAAATGTTTTATGCATTACTATTTTAATACCGATGAATACGCGGCATGATGTGAAATTGGTTAATATATTTTTTGTTTTTTGTAGCCCTTCATATCTCGTCCTATGTGACATTTATAATCTCAAAAGAGCTTTTACACTACGCATTGCTCATTGCGACTTTCGCATCGAATAAATTAAATGTACGGCAGATTTGCATGCATCTATGGATGTATTACAGACATATGTACGTATGAAACAAACAACAAAGATCTACAATCGAACTTCCGAGCGCGCGCATAGTTGTTCCGGCTGCACAGACGGAAGTTCGTGCGCGTCGTCAGTGAAATTGGCTGAAAACTTTCGGCAATTTGGCATACGCGTACGAGTAATTCACTCGCGTTCGCCCCCCGCGTATTGACCTCGGAAAGCGTGTGTGCAGTTTCGCGAAATGCAACAAAATGTCGACGTTGAAACGCGGACATCCGCGTCGTCCGACGGACATACAAAACGGGATCGAAAAATCGACCGATACACACATCGGTGCGCAACGCACCAATACTTTCCTCGCTTCCGGTCGACCGAGACACCGATAATGAATGAAATCACATGGGACGTATAGTTCTGACGCGAGCCAATTAGCCGACTGTTTCGTTTTGTTTCGAAATAACAGGACGTCGGATGAAGTAGGCGGTGCAACGAATTGCATTAAAGCACAAAAGCAGATTGCGAGCAAGAAATTTACTCGTTGAATTATCCTATCGATATCGATCTTATGCCGCGTAATTCTTCGCCAAAGGCGACATTCAAGAGTGTGACGAGGTATCAATAATTTATAAATAAGAGTAATATTAATTTCGCGTCTCATGATTCATCAAAAAGTTTCATATAAACATTCGAAGGAATATTTAATTTAATGTCAATGAAGGTGACTTTTCGATCCAATTTCGTGATTTTACCAGTGTTAATCCGCAAGATGAAATTATTTCCAAAATCGGGAAATATTCAAAGTAGTACAAAAGACAACGAGCGCGGTTGTAAAAGTATAAAAACTCGCGAAAATATTTTTCCAAAGCGGAGACGTAATCTTTCCGAGTCGATATTTCTTATATTCACTTTTTTTACACTTTTTATCACTTTACTGGAATTTAAGCTATCGACATACGCTAGACTTTTCATGGTTGGTTCGATTTACAACCCGACTGAATATGATAGGTATTTTGGGAGGTTTTTGTGGACAAATGTTAAATCGCGAACATGCGGCAAAGGGGATAATACGGGACGGAGAGGAGAAAGAGAGATAGAGAAATTGGCCAGTCCCACCGGCTCGACCCTAATAACCCAGGAACACGAAGACGAGTTATGACAGCCGGTGTCGCAGCCCCTTTAGTGGGCTACAACTGCGTGGGCGACATGTACCATTGTTCAAACAGTGCAGCTCAACACCTTCTATCAGCACTGACCGTACCATCCACTCTGGCATTCCTCTCTTCAAGGTGACGGCTGCGCGAGGTACACGCTCGTCATTTATGCGCTGACCCGAATACTCCTCGATCTTGGAAATAGTTTCGATTGTGAAATGACTTTATCTTGCAAGTCGGTAGCATTGCGGAATTTAATCGAAAGATTATTCCGCACAATCAAATCGCGATTGTTCCAAATTGCTCAAATTCATATTTATGAAAAAGACAATAAATATTCACGTAGCAAATTGTTCTATTCAACTTATCGACCGTCTGAACAGTAAGATATTATATATTTAAAAAAAAAATTTTTTTTTAACAAGAATTAAGAATCATGGCATTCTGCAGAAAAGGTAATTTTTTCGTGATAGTATTTCCTAATCAAGCGGTCGACGATTAAATCTGCAATGACTGACTTGGAATCGCGGTCTTCATTGCCCCAATCTTAGTCATGAAGTAGGAATCTCTAACCCCATGCTATCTGAATTAGGGTAGTTTGACGCGGGGTAGTAAAACGTGACTTCACTCTGGAAATAATATCGGCCATAAAGTCGGAGATAGTAAGGTAACCAATGTCTGTTCGAAAAGTCAATTCTGACCGCGCTTTAACCCGACAGAAAATATTTGCGGCGTTTGTGCGACATCTCGCGAATCGGTATTTTCGTAATACATAAATACAAACACTCTGCGATACTCAAGTTACGAAATTGCAGGAGATATAATTAACTGTTCATAAAGCCTTAAAAAAATATGATCAAAACGTGAAATCTTATAAATTTTACAAATGGCAACATATACATATTATCCATAATTTATAGTGCGTGAATTATAATAACGGTCCTCGGAGAATGTGATTAATCGACAGTTGCAATGACACGTGTGTAAGAATTTTACTTCCACTTGCTGTTATATAAATTCTTAAAGGAAGTGCAAGCGTCTAATCTTCCATCTGGCTCAGCACTGAATGAATAACAACACCTGATTGATGTTGCAACATTAGTAGCCGACGGTGATCATAAATAAGAGCGCTATAAGCTTACGGTGTAACTTTACCGCGGCACATTCGCCGGCAGATTACTATGCAACACTACTATATGACTAATCCATTTAATGCAAAAATTAATTTTACAGCTTTTTCTCTGACGGAGATTGCGTCATTTATTAAAGAAGTAAGGATAAAATTAAAAGATGAAATATATATTGGATAAAACAATAATATATGTTGGATAAAATTAATGTTTTTCTATTATTTAAGTAATTTTTTTCCAATAGTTTCATCGCATCTTAAAAATAAAAATCTAATAATAATTCAATCTCTGCAGTATTTTAAGTCGAATATTTTAAGATTTATTCCATTAATAATTTTGGACAAAAAGAAATTTGTTCCGTCGTTCAGTACCGACTCGGCGGAATCATCGAATAGAAGTGTCTAGTACGCACCTGCTCTCTACATCAGTAGTACGGCCGGTTTATTAGCAGAATGGTCGTAATTCCAGTTGGAGTTAGTATTACACGAACGTGCTCCGAATGAAGTAAAATCTTCGCGTATTGACGCACGATAAATAATCCGTGGGGTCGGGAATAGCGCGCCATTATTCCGTGACCGTAATACGTTGTGCACATACATTGTAATATAATTTGCATTAAATCACGACTACTTTCTATATTGAAGTTAAGCACTGCAGCATCAAATGCAATCGCCGTTAATTTACAATTCCACTGCATATACCCTCATAATCAGCGTTGTCACGTTGTCACGCTTATGTAATTACGCTATTTAATTGAATTATTAAAACATTTTTCAGTTGTCGAAATAGGTAGCATTGAAATTTCGATGTCATGACAATTACAATTCGATTTTATTGGCCGATACAAAATTGAGTCCGGTATTCGGATAAAGATTTGATATCGCGCGAAGATACATGGCGCGCTCTCAAATAGAACGGCGCATTTGCGATGATACCGCGATAGTACTGAAACATTAAAGACCTTATATTGGAGCCGGTTGATTAAGTTATTATATGAAACTCACGTCACATGCTTCAAGGGTTCGAAATATTTAATTTCTCGCGTCCCGGATCATTTAATGCTGCTCTATCCTCGCCTCTGCCAGGTCACGTGGCAGCTTCCAAACGTGATATAATTACTAGTCCATCTTCGAAGCGTTCTACCTCTGTCTAAGCATTGCTAGAGGCCCAAACCTAAATTGAATCAATCAAGCTTGTATCTGAGCACGTATGTTGCTAATCGAAATCGATTCATGTTTCGCCTGTACGGAATTTCAACCATCTACCAAAGGATTCATTCGTCTGTACGTACACACGTGCTAATGGTTATTGTGCAAAGACATTGTTATAACCACACAATAATAATCGACTGTGCAACTATATGGAATGATGATTCATTCGTACATAACAATTGATAATACGAAATCCACTATCGTCAATAATTATATTACGATAACATTTAATATTCAATTAATGAACTGACGGACGTGTTCCTTTGTATTGCAGGTGATGAGAGCGACACATTGCGGGGGTTAAAGTGCCTGTCGAGAACGGCGAGGAAGTGGCGAGGTTCGTAAAAATTGGCATCGGGGGCGTACGATCCGGGCAGCGGTAGTGGTAGCGGAGCGGCAGGGGTGAGCGAATTTCATTTACATCAGTAAATAAAGTAGGATAAAAGCGAATAAGCGAGTCTAAAGCAGATTTTGTCTAAAGCTCTCTAAGCATCGACTATCCAGACTCATTTTCGTAAAGAGATGCGAATAATCCACTGTCTTAGCTTCTCCGTTTTATATTTACAACGTGTTTTTATTAGCTCAATCGTAACACTTAAATATCTTTATGCGAATTTGACGCTACCGACTATCATTTAATTATCATGTCATGCAAATTAAAGTATACTGATCGAAATCGATTAAAATTATTCTCGATTATCCCTTTTTTTTTACACATAGAAAGACAAATCTTTATGAGATGAAATTGTATTATCAGCCGTGACGGTTCATACGATATCCGATACAATCGATACATCATATAAATTCGCAATTGCTATTTACTGTCACTTCGTGACATATCCGTTCCTTTCTGTAGCGCGCGCACTGTGGTTTACGGCTCCTTATTTACCGCGTATACTCCTCGCGCGACATATTGAGCGACGTGTTATTTACCGGCCATAGCTCACCTTCCACGGGGAGACTGGCCGATGATTGTTACCGCTGCGTGTGCTATAGCTATAACGCGGACGTCGACCGCTTATACCCGCAGGTACTATGGGAGCGGGGGTATGGGGGGCGGAGGAGGGCTACAAGCCACGGACCTCCGGCGAAGGCTCGAGTTCCAGTGTACCGGAGGAACTTGTTCGCAGGGTCTGCGGTCCCTAAGGCACGACAGCTACCATGCTACCGAGGAGAACGCCGCGTGTGACGACTACGAGGACAGGTAACTGATCGCGGATGTCGCAACGAGGAAATGCGGTTCATTTGTCTAGCGGTTAAATCTGCTTTGCATGGTTTATCCCGCAGTTATTTTAGATTATAGTGTAAAATGGGTGTATATATATATAAAATGAAAAAAGTAAACTTGTAATTTATTTTTTTTATTAATATAACCTCAATATGGCATTCTATATACAAATGAGAAAAAATAACACAGAAACGTAAAACTTTTAAAAGTAGAAGATAAAAGATTTCAATTGATAATCAATAAAATAACATAAAATGATATTCTATATATACGAGAAATAATAGAGACATAAAGTTTTCAAAACTCGTGTTAAAAAATTTATAAAGGAGTCCAATTGATGGTCAATAAAATAAGATAAGTGCTTTGAGGTAAAATCGCTTATATAGTGAAAGAATGTCTTCCACTTAGGAGGACTGACCACGAAGCGATCCTCGCTTCCGGTCAGCCTACCTGCACAGGCTGCCGGCGATCGTACAGGCGCCAGGAGAGCGAAGCGGTTGAGAAAAAGGAGACTCTGAAGCGACGCATGCCCGAATCGGATGAGATCGGTGCGGTGTACCGGAAGCTGCGGCTTTGTCTGGGTCTTTTCGAGCACGCGAGTAAAAACGATGAAGCGGAAGAGGACGATGAAGAGAAGAGGCATCGGTTGCGGTGGTGTCGCAGGGGCTTCCGACGAATCGTGGAAGTGGCGACAAGAGCTCTGCTCCTTGGCATCGCGCTTCTCGTCACGCCAGGTACGCATTTTATTTCCATGGCACTTTTATCTCATAGAAAAAATTTTTACCGACTTTAAAAAGTTTAATTCGGTAAATATAGGATATAGGATATATCTGTAAATATAGGGATTTCTTTCTTTCGTCGCGCAAAGAGCGACGACAAATTTCATCTCGGAAATTTCTGTCCATCTCGAAAATTAAAATCTATAAAAATCCAGAACCTTGTATTTTCTTTTGACAACTTGGCTACTAATACCATGAGTTGTTACTATTATTGGGTTACAACTTGGAAACTATGATAATGCGAGGTCCTGTCGTATCCGAGAATCTCTTCATTTGTCCGCCGGTGCAATCACGCTAGTCTCGCGTTCGTTCCTCAATTAGCGGGGACCGCAAATTAGAGTTCACTAGTTGGCGGGACGTCCGAATGGTCGCTAATGCCCGTGGCACCGTATCTCACGAAACGGGTCGTTGGTTCTCAAATCCGGCGGACCATAGGCGGACACCAGAGATGGAGAGCTTGCGGTTCGTAATGGGACGTCGACGGAGATCGACAAATGAAGTGAAATAAGCTGGCCGCGTGATCAGATAATGGCTATCGGGCGAGAATACCAAGTGCTCGATCTCCTTAAGTCGGGGAAGATGAAGCGAGTGGCGCAAGATAAGCTCAATTTTCGTCTTAACTTGCGAACGTAACTGTACTCTCTCTGAGAGATCACTTTGCGAAGAAAACATGAACTAAATATATCGCTGCAGCAAATTTAAGGGATCAAGTTGCAAAAAAAGTTCATATATCACAAACTGTGTTTCTACTATTAGAACGGTTAGTATCCTTCAGTTGCATAAACATTCATTCTTAGACCGTTCTTTGCTTCGTAATACAAAAACCGATAAGTAATCAATGACTAATAAATCATTCTTTTTATCACTACTTGATGACAACGTAATTATGAAAGTCCCATTTGTCACAATTTTCGATCGACGATAGGCACATCTGGCTAAATCTGGACCTCGTTCAAACTTGCAATCTCAAATATTCTCTTTTGACGCAGCGCACGATTCGCGCGTTTCAATCTGAAAGAATTTCCCGTTGCAAACGGAAACGACGTGATTATATATCGTAAAAAGAGACCGAACCTTTTATCAGTGCTTTTAGTTCGTTTTAATACGTGGTAACTTATTGTTAGCTGTCCGACGGAAAATTATTTTCAATTAAATGTGAGACGTAATTATAACTGGGACACGCGAGAGATATATATAGACACAATATCAGTTTTAATAATCTATACGTACATATATATATATATATATGTGTATATAAAATATAATTTATGTATATTTTTTATTAATTCTGTTAATCGATTTAAATTTTGTGCAGTTACTTTCCAAGATCCTCCTTAGAAAATATAGGCTACTATAAAATCTAAACCCCTACTCCTTTCTCTTGATTTCATCCTCTTGACACTTTGTATTAAGATTAGCGGATTATTGTGTAAGTATTGCATAATAATTAATGAAGATCAATTAAGTTTAGACGTCGGATTTAAGCTAGAATACGTAATGATATTTATACGCTTTTGCAAATTCCATAGAATTTTGGATTATGCTTGCAAATCATTAATTAGGTTCAGATTGTGAGGGGAAATTGGAGCATTGAATCGCAAAATTGTCACAAAAATTCTAATTTAAATAAAATAAATAGAGTTTTAGAGCGTAAAACCACAGAGGAGAAGAGCTTTTACACGCGGATCGCGTTCTGTTTTCACAATTTTCAAAATTATTCTGGCTGAAGTAACACTTTAAATCATGAGAACCTTAATCACGCCGTCGTAATGAGATTACTGACGAAGAGTAAAAAATAAAAACGCGCGCGACACGTCCGCGTTTCAGATTTTTTTTTAACCGTACGCACATTACACGAGAACCCTTATGACGCTCGTTACTCTCATCAGTACGAACAATTTTATTAAAACTCTGACCTCTCTCGCGAAACTCATTCAAAATGTATGCTTGACTGCATTAACGGCACGTATGCGACAGTAATATAAAAACTCGCATTATTCTGTAATTTAAATAAACAATTTCACTACTCCAAATATATTTATTTATATATGTACATGTAATTGAATATATATATATATATATATATGTGTGTAAATTATGTGTATTATGTAATTAATTATGTAATTAATTGCAACAAATACAATAATTATTATATATATATATATATATATATAAGAAACATGATTTTTTTTATTTTGGCAATGCGGAATACTTGTTATTAAATTGCGGCATTGCGACGTTTGTTTGAGATGAAATGTTATACGTGAAAAACGGCAAAAAGTACATTGAACGTGTGTAAATAAATACATGATGAAATGCTGAATACAGTTGGAATACACTTATCATAAATACGGTAAATATCGTGACGGTGTTGCTTATGAAATGCCATTTTTAATCAAAATCAAACGCTCCAATTAATAATGCTGGTGGTTTTTCCACGGTGGGCTTGATTAATTTTCGTGACTTCGGTATGTACATTTTACACGCATATGTAGACGAGATGAAATTCGCGACGTGCATACAATATATCAGAAGTAAATCATTTAAAATATTTGAAATGAAATAATTGAAACAGAACATGCATTTTTGTATGGATTCCCTTAATTAAATTGTACTTCACTTTCGCGCCTGAATATTATCGTGTTAACATTTCTGTTTAATTGAGTTGAATGTATCCCGGCGTTATAGTTAAGAGTGCTGCAATATACGTGAGATCGAGATGGGAAATGCAAGTTTGGGACAAACTGCTTCCCCTTCTAAGGGCTTCGTGCTCACGATAAATTTCTCTTTAGTGTACAATAGCGTGTCCCGACGCATAACTCTATAAATTCTACGTAGTTTGTGTTTCTGTACGTACATATGTATGTATATATGTATGTGTGGAAACGGGCGATTACGATTTCTTCCTCATACCAACCATCAAAGCGTCGCGAATAACGGGCCATGAAACTCGTTACAAATGCCGACCTGGAGGGTATAGAGCCCGTTGCGCACGGGGCAACCCACGATCGATCGATCAGGCCTCAAGATAACACTCGATGACAGTATGACCGGCCATGATCGACATTTCGCGACGTTGTCGTCAACAGACAATGTGGAGCACCGAGATTCTGAGCCGATGCCCGTGTTTTTACGCGAATGACGCACGTGTCGTTGCACGACAGGGAGCAGCGGCAAATGTCGTCAGTGGTTGTATTCTCCCTTCGCGCATTAAGCTTTCAACGCGCGTTATTTTCGCGCGTAATACCCTTAAATCGGCAAGTTTACGGCACAATCGTTAACGACAGGCGGGTAAATGCGATTTTCCTCACTGCGTACCATTTGTTACCGACAAGCGGGGGATTCTTGAGCGTAGGAAAATCATAATAGCGCGCGTAAAGTCGATACTTAGTGGAGAGCCCGCAAAGTCAGGGCCTTTAAAGCGATAGTTTTCGCTTGCACGAGAGAGGATTTTCGTGTTTTACCGTCGAGCCCGACCTAAATTTACCGGTTTTGTTTATACGAAATAATTAAAACCTATCTTCGAATCCTGAGCTCATTAAGGTAATAGTATACTCGTTAGCCCCGCTTAATTGTTCTACCTTCCACTTCATCCAATTGGATAGCTCGTACGCTGAGTCGCTTCAACACACACCTGGCTATTTAGCTTACACGAGGTACGAGTTGATGGAACGGCTCGCTAATTTCACGCTTCGCCGCTATCTGAAAATTCGTTGGCGAAGATGAGGAGCCGTTTCGTGGGCTTGTTTTAACATTCTCGTGCTTTCCAGGTGAACGCAAAAACGATAAAAACGTACCAAAATATATTAAATTCTTACATATTTTTCAATAAAAAATCAGTTTTAAATAACTCGTGCATATTAAATTAATATATTTTATATATGTGTGGTTTATTTGAAAAGTTGTTTAAAAAATTATGTAGTATTTAAAATTCCTTATATGGAATTTATTAACATCTCCATTGAGAAAGAGAGAAAAGTGAGCTATAATGCAATATCCGTTTCAAAGTTTGCAAAAAACGCAGGAGCGGGATTTTGTTTCAAAAGAAAATATTTCGTTTTCGTACCGAGCAGAAATAAACGAAATTTTTCGCGTTTCGTATCCCCATGTGCACAAGCAGCTGCATATATTCCCTGCAGAACATTCAAATGAATTGCTCAATCTGTTTATCTCGTCGGGAAAAACAACCGCGAAATAGAAGGCGGGTTGCCAAAACGATGAGGAAGTGATTCCGCGTCTAAACTCCTCCTCACTCCTCGATTTAATGGGCTGCGAAACGGAAAAGTCTCTCCCGCGCATAAAGAGAATTTACGCGCCGAACTATTCGCGGAAAGTCTCCTTCAGCTCTTCCGATGATCGGGTAACGATGATTCGACCGAGTTTTCCGTGACCGCAGCGGCAAATAATTTCTGGCGCGTTCGTCTCGCGTGCGCGCAAATTATTAACGCGCGAGATTTATCGCGCGCGCCGGGTCGGTTTATACAGACCGAGCGATCCGCGCTGATACCGCCGCGAGAAATATAGGAACGCGCGATTATCGCAATTAGACCGGTGCTCGGCAATTTTACGTTACCGAGGAACGTGTTGTATCGCCTGGCTGTTTTCCCTCGCAACAACGTGTTGCGTAAATCCTGCGGAAAAAAAAATCCGCCTGCCCGCGCTACGCGCCACTTTAATATATCAATATTTTACCGTTCGTATTTGTACGTAAATTAATGTCGGTACGAAGATAGAGGTAAATGCTGAATTTCACGGCATGCAAGTCTCTTTTTCCAGGCGCTTGGTTCATTCAACGGGCAAATTAACGAACGTCATGCGCATATCGCACACCATGATGATTATAATTATTATCTGCACACATGTACGAGGCGCGGGAGAGAGGCTTTATTTCGCTTACCGGAGATAACGAGGTGTTTGCGTCGCGTACACGCGCCTGCACGCTGCAGACAGACCGTTGAAAATTTAATAACAAGTAACAATAAAAACGGTTATTTGGACGCCGTTATCCCAGGAGGACCCCCGACAATGGCGATAATGGCCGCACAAATGTGCGTCGGTTGCTCGCGTCCGAGTCCGGATTATTATTCGCACCGCGTACACCGAGGGGGCGGATTAAAACGGGGCTGTTGCATGATCAGAGGCGCGGAGGGTTGTAATGCCGATTTTCTCGTGCAATATCAATAGTATCGTCACGGTTTCGTCCGACCTTGTTACGTTAATAACGCGCCGCTCGACGCGCGACACAACTGTCGATCAACGTTCGGCTCTTGCGACAACGTGGAAATTTCGCACGAAATCGGCAGAGCTTTTTAACTTTCTTTATTTCTCGGATGACCAACCGACCCGCTAAAGATTAGTCGAGACATCATTGCGTCGCGACGCAAATATTCCGAAACAATTAGTTTTCACGATTGTTCTTGCTATTTCGCGATACCAACGTGTTACGTTTAGATGATCGGGAATTTCGTAGGTACGATACAGGAGTTAGCTAGCGTGACTTTTCTCCTCTATGACTTCACTGTTGAACGTTACCAAGCTACGCGTGTATATGTATATATGTACATATCCCTTATCGAAAACTGCCTTTGGCGAAACGTCGAACTATCGATGGTTCGCCGGGGCAGATGTCGAGAAGCCGCGATCCATGATATTACACAATGCATACGTAATGCGCCGGGTTCGATGTGGCTTCGCGAACTGACGTGTCCACATCCGTCCACGGCGGATATGCATCGCGAGAGCTTGTATGACGAGACATCGTTCGCGGTGGGATACATCTGGACGTATTAATGTGACAGCAACAGAATCATTTAGCGGCATTCCCGACTTCGGTTTATATCCAAAAGCGGAAATCTATCAAATACGTAGAATTTACGATGACGTATTACTTAGATATTATCAAATTAAATGATAAATAAATGTGTCATAAAGTGTGTTAAACAATGTCGTTCCACTATGATTTGCTAGAGATAACATGCTACAAAGAAGATAAAACGCAAAAAATATTTTATAAATATCATCAACGGTTTTAATAATAACGAGGGATAAATAAAGAACTCGTTTGTAACTGAGGCGACATGTTCAGCATAACACAGTTTCGCTAAAATTATTCTCGTATTTTTTGACGACGAAAGCACCTTCGATTTAGAACTCATCCGGCGGTATAGGGCTGTCGCGAAACGCGTTTCAGAGGTTTGCGCCAGGGGAGATTTATTACAGTCCCCTTTGTCGTACGAGTGCCAAAAATGTGTCGTATTTGCAACACGAGAGATCTCAAAGGGGATAGGTATCAAAGTCGCGTCCATTATTCGAAATGGATATCATCGAGCTCCGCCTGACTGCTCTGTCCCCTTCTTGTACATACGACACGATTCTTTTCCCTTGATGTTAGCGATTTTCTGCACGGTTTTGGTCGTCGGCCTTCCCGAGGAAATCGCGCGGCCGATGTTGCAGCGATGCTTTGATGCGTATGCGCAACGAAAGGCTTTACTGTTCCTAAAGTTAGCTAGGCATTAAGCGACGTCATACGGATGCACGATCTATGCAAAAGGAGGGGAAATGCGCCGTTTCTCACAGTCGCAGTTTCGAAACTGCATAATAGGAAGTCGCATTTTGCATGAGCATGAACAATTGCGTCGACGTTGCTCGACGTAAAAATTTCAAGCATCGTAGCTCGCGTGTTGACTGATGGATATCGTGATAATTCATTATAATGTAATTATTAATTCAAGATCTTGAAACGCTCGAAATGCATTTTATGGTCTCTTCTAAGGAAAGTTAGTATTAATTAATATTGTACTTTAAAGTCTCGAATAGTCATAGGGCATCAATCAAACATAGCAGTCGTTTCGTGACAAAAATCAGACCGTAATGGTACTGCCGCATTAACAACTCGTGGAGAACAGTAGTTGGCGAAGTAGTAAAAAAAAGTGCACGAATGCGGCAGCTGTTTACCGCAGTGAAACGTTAATCGTGACGATCGTGACGCAGCAACGAAAGGCGAAGATAAAACGAAAATGTAAGGGCCGCGACAGATTCGTCCCAAGTTTGCTTGTCAGCAGTCAGATCGATATTTCCCAGTCGCGAACTTTTCTGTAGACGCAAAGTAGATCGGCTGTCATTCCCGATTTGTGTTCCCTCGACCGATAGAGCTTCTTGCGACACGAACTTCGCGATTACTTTGCGCGGATAGCAGACTGCGCTGACATATATTTCTGCGAATCAGTTTAAGAGTATTTGGAGTTTGGTTCCCTCCAGCTCCTTACCACAACTGACTTTTCTTTTGTTTGTCTCGGGCATTTGACAAGTCCCATACCTCATGTTTCTTATTTTGCGGTGTCCCTGCGGCTATTTGAATAACACGAGCATTCTTAAACTAAACTAAAAAGTCATATTAGCGTCGTATTCGCGCTTCGACGTTTTCCATATATACATACATATATATATAATACACACACAAACACATACATATTTATTCGTTTATCCAGAGTTTAATTGGAAAATAAACGATGCGTAATAAATTAACAGCGAAAATAATATTCAATGATGGGACGTAGAAACTTTCCATTCCGAAAATTGAAAGTGTTCTGAATTTCAAATATCAATTTATCCAAAAGCGGCTCCCCTTAATCCGTCGCGTTCATAGCGTTTGCCCTAAGAACATTAATTATCCCGGAGAAGTTTCTTCCTCAGGCTCGCCCGTATTATCCTCGTTGACGTGTTTACCATCGTCGTTTCACTACGTCACGGTGTGCCGGCTACTTTTTCCGCCCCGGGAGACGACGTTCCCCGATATAATTTATAGCGATATCTCTCCTAGTCGCGCCAATCGTAAACAGGGTATAAGACCAGCAAGAACACGAATGTATCGAAGTATGTTAACTATCCCGTCGATATCGCACACGGCGAGTGAAATATCATCGTTATCATCGCGCGACACGCGGGATCGAAAGGGATCCTTGCTTAGCCACTGACGTATCTTAAGCACGCGGAAACAGGGTTATATTCGATCTTATTCGACGCAACACGGAGGTTAATGCGAAATTAATCTCGCACAACGTCTCCGCCACATGCGGCATCAGCTTTCCCGACCTGGCTCGCAGAAAAGAGCAACGACAACCGTTGCCCCTGATTTACCTTTAATGGCTTTTAATGCCTTCCCTCCGGGGTCGGCCGCCTCTCGCAGTTTTCTTTCCCATCGCGAGACTCCCTTGTGGCAAGAATTATGAGCTTTCGGTGCTTGAACGTCTTTTGCCAGCGCGAGATGGAAGCGCGGGATATTTCGATTAATTTTTCTAAATGTGTCCCGATTCGTTTTTCTGTCAACCCTGTAACTGATTTGAAGTAACACTACGATATTCATTTATTTAACACTGATATAAAAATAATTATTGTTCGTTAAAATTAAATGGAATGATATAACCAATAATGAGAGTATCATAATTAAGAATGTATCTGAGCTATCTTCGAAATGGTACTAAGTCGAAGAAATTTGTGAGGTTGTTCTTTAGCCTTCCTGATGTGCTGCAAAAAAACTTTAAACAAATAAACAGTCGCTGAGTAATAACGATTTTAATTTTCACTGATTTCTCACGTATTCTTATGGAAAGAGACAGTCTTGAAGAATAAAAATATTGAAGAAATGGTACCAATGTTTTCAATTTTTTTACATCTAGAATACGGATAGATGAAACTATCTATTTCAATTATCTTCACTACATTGTTTTAAAGAAATAAATTATAAACTGACAAAAATATGC
>VBVR01002791.1:0-20571 GCA_011638315.1 Tetramorium parvispinum | reverse complement strand
GGGGGGGAGGGAAGGCGGAGATCGTGACAATAACAGCCCACCTGGTTTAGTCGCCTCCGAGAAGACGGAAGGGATTTTTCGTCGATCGGAACAATTGCTCAGATCATTTTCTCTATTACCGTGATCGGCGAGTGCGATCGCACTCTCGGTGCCGCTCTCAGCCCACTTTCGACGAGGGGGCTACGACCTTAAAGGAAGTAAAAGCCCATTTAAAGACCGCACGAATTTTTGTGACCCACTGTACACACCGTGCGGACCGCCGTCGATGCCGCGGACGGCCACCTTGGCCGTCGGCTAGCTTTCCATCGGTGAAAGCTCTCGCAGGCTTTGTGAAACGAAGACGACGACGACCACGACACAACGCCTTCTTTCGTGTACACAGTACATACATACGTGCGCGAACAGATTGCACGTACAAGGGTTAGTACTCGAGGTACTGAGAAAACCTTTCCCTCAATGATCGCGCGCCGGCCGCATGATCGGCGCGACAATGAAAAATTAACGCCGCACGATTTATCGACCGACAGCATTGTATTAAAGTGCATTTCTCATCGGTCTGCTCGGCCATTACATGAAAAGTATACTGTTATGTGTGCCGATATCTCTCGCTACTCGGGCCGGTTACACTTATTTACTTACGCGCATCAATAAGTCTCTACGGGGTATTCGATAATAGACGTATCCGACGCGCGTAACGGCGCTCCTCGATCTTTAACTGAAACCCTGAGACGCTAATAGCTGCCGCGTTCCAACCGATTAGAAAAAACAGGCCTTTGACGAATTTTATCTCCAGAAGAAATAAACACGGTCTTCGTTCTAGATGAACTTTGAGAGAATCTTAATCTTTGCGACACACTTGGGAAGGCACTTGTTGCGAAAAGTCGCAAAAAATATGTTTGATTTATATTTTTTTTATTTATATTTGATAAGTTTATATTTGATAAGAATACACTGAACAAAAATTCTGGTTAAAAACGGACGAACCAGAAAAATCTTGTAGCCGTGATCAAATATTCTGATTATAATAGAAATTCTGGTTTATTTATTATTACACTGTTAAACTCGTAGTGTGAAATATATATGATTTATTTTGAATAATTTTTAACTATTCCATAGATCACCACTGCTCCTATATTTCATTAATTTTGACTAAAACGAAGGTAAAATTTTAAATAACGTGGAAATTAAATTAGATAAATTAACAACATTTTTAACCAGAATTTTTTTTCAGTGTAAGAATATAATTAAAAAACATATTTACATGGGAATAAACATTGTCGAGGGAGAAATTTGAGTTTTCAAGAGAAGAGGGAAGAGTGATTCAGTTTGCTCATAAAATATAAGCATTCTTATCGTCGGGCAAGTTGTATGTCACGCGGCGCGGCCCCCACGGGTTCTTCTTCTCCTTTTCTATATGACTTATATACGCGTGCTATGAAATTTATACGCGATCTGAATTGCAAATACGCGCGCCCATCATCAGCGGCCACCTTCTCTAAGACATCCTGGAAAAGTCGTAAAGCAAGAAGTACGCGTCTCGTTTTACAGCGCGCTTCTCTTTGCTCCCGCGATCGTCATAGATAAGGGGAAACTGGAAGGGAAATCTCATTAAGCGGTATGTGCCCGCGAACGATAACGGCGCTGTTAATGGCTCATCGACGATAATTAACGGCCTAGATCGGCGGCGATGCTCTTTTTACCGTGAACAATGATCTTTTCGCGCGGCCGCGCTGGACCTTGACGGGATTTCAATGCCATTTATTATGTCCCCGCGCCCCTTCCTTCCGTCGATCGCGGGCGACGATGAAGACTATGTGCCGCGTCCATGATCGGTTGGCAATTTATGAGAGACTATCAATTTTCGCGTAATTAAAATTTTAATCGCTCCTTCTTGGATAAATACTGAGAGCGCTCCGTACGTGCGTCACGGTTATGCGAGTAAGCGTAAAGGTATTTGCGAATTCTAAATAAAAAAACTATGACGCTATGCTGCATGTTTTCACAAATCCATCGATTAGCATATCGATGTTTGTTTAAAATGGATGTTTGTACGAAAAGACGAAAAATGTAAACCTAAAACTGAATAAACATTTCTTATATTTAAGTTTTCATTTTTTCCTAATATCATGGCCGTATTAATTACAATCATCTTTGTGTAAATAATTACAATATATCTTCACTGAGAAAAAAGATTGGTTATAATAATCCAGTACTGATAAAGTTACCAACAACTTTGATGAAATAGTTTCAACTAAATTACATATAGGTCATTGTGACAAACGAATGTTATAAAAATGAAATGTTCATAATCGTTATTATTATTATATTTAGTAATACTAATTAAATATTTCAGAAATTGCATTACTAAATGCATCTTATAAGTTTACATAGAATTTTTTTTTCAGTGCTTGATGAGAATTTTCCACGATTAACTCAAATTTACCCCCGTCGATATTTACTCGTCTTGCACTTCGTATTTACGTGCGATTTTTTTCTCAACATGTCGTTCGCACGATATCGTCGCGATAACCGGTGACTGTCACTTACCGAGCGTAAAACCGTCCCTGACACCGCTGGCAGATGATCAAGGCAAATAGACGATAAGCAAGGCAAGACGACGAGAGCCAGATAAGAGGAAGGTGGGAACGTGTGTGTACATAGGTGGAAGTGAGGTCTCCCCGCGCGCGCGTCTGGTTAGGCGAGTGGTCGCATCGCGTAGCGTGAGATTTCCGATATTTTTAATAACAATCTCGATCCTATCTACGAGCGGGAAACCGAAAGAAATTGCGGTAACGGAGTTGGGCCGGTACCGCTAGGGAACAGCCGATGCCAATCTGGCGAATCCGCCGCGATGCGGTTAGCGTGGAAATCGTGGCTACGAGAAGAGAGTCGCGCGTATTGATTATTATTATAGAGTCGAGACGCCGGGGCTTTCACGTGCCCGTCGAAATATAATTCTGTTTGGCCAGACTCCACACGGAGAGCCGCGGCGAGTGAAACTGATTATCATAATGAACAACTTTATGCATTGGCAAACATATAGGCGCGCCGGAGTGTCGCGTTTTGTTTCCCCCGTACTTGTCGTTACGCCGCGCCGTTCCGTTCGTTTTCGTTGCAGGCAGAATTACGTCAAGCAGTCGAGGGGGAAAAAAAGGTAGGATTGAAATAAAACGCATGATTTACCGCTCGTCCATAAAACTTCCTGTCGACCCAAGCGACCCATTCAATTCCCCTGAAGAACGTTTCGTTTGTATATGGTTATAATATGGTTATGAGGCATCCTAATAGGCCAGTTCGTTAAGGTTCTCGAATTAATGAGCGACCGTATCGGTGACTTGCTGTGAAAAAAATGGATCGGGCCACGAAAGAATGCAGCAGTCACAAGATTATATATGAATTGAGATAAATAAATCACACATATATCACTGCGTGAAGAAATTAAACAATTGTATAGAAAAGCTAATCGAAAATCCTCGTCGATATTGAATATAACTTGTCACCAATGCGATAATTTATCGAAATATTGAAGGTCAGTTTTCCAACTTCTTTGCAAATCAACTAACAGTTCAATCATACGTTTGAACCTGTCTGATTTGAAGATAAAACAAAGATAGATGTACGTTTTAACTGTTACTTACCTTGCCAAGAAATTGGAAAAACCGGCTGTAAATACTAAAGAAATGTACATGATAATGTTATTTCGCATTTGCAATTGTCTAAATTTCTAAATAAATATTCAAGATAATCATACACGTTTCCTCTTTCAGTTTGCGTAGCGGTACCACTCGCTAGTAGCCATTTCACACGCACTTCTTATCTAGAAATGGCATTCCGCGCATCCTGTAACGCGAAGCCCGTCTCGGCTGCACGCTGTTTTGATACCGCGGTCGGCATTTAGTGGGAGGGAGGGGGGGGGGCGCATTGGGTGGTCGGTCCATCGGCACACACGAGCGATTAAAAAAGAAATCGTGTCAAGATTTCGCTAGGATAACGCTTTTTTCTCTTCCCTACTTTCGTTCTTTCGCTCAGCTCGTTCTCGGCTCTTTCGTCTCTCGTCCTTATAGAACGCCGCGCACGCTGCGTAATGTACAGAACGATTATCTAGCGCCACACACGTAGCGTTGAATTACGCGATTAATCTCACTTACGAGGGATTTTTGCCAACGCCCTGTTAGGCGCTCCCTCGTGCGTGCGGGGGACTGCGGAAAAATGTCGGCTCCGTTTACTTCTAATGAGCAATCTATCTCCGCGACGACGCCTTCGCCTCCGTCGTTACCGTGCGCTTTCTATTTAATTACACGGTTGTGTTTTCTATTTGACGTGCTTTATTTGACGCACCGTGAGAGAAGGAGTTGGGACCGCGCGCTGCGTCCACCTGCGTGCACGCACATACACACCGCGTGCGACACGCACTTGAAAGTACACGCGGGTATATGACTGTATTTACGTGGCCACGTGCGTAACGTTTATAGCAGCGCATACCGTAAGAGCGATTATACTCAGCCCCGTCGTAAACGCCACGACGGAACGATCCTTCTCTCTCTCTCTCTCTCTCTCTCTCTCTCTTTCTCTCTCCGCGGGTGTTGGCGAGAGCCCGGAGGATCCAGGAAATTGGATTAAGTCTTAAATGCATCCTTACGCACGCGCGACCACGGAAGATAACAGTCAGCCGTGCTTATCGTCCATTCACCTTGCACGTTATACTTCCAAGCCTGCTTTGAAAGACACGCGCATACGCGCACGCAGTTAGACGAGGAAATCTAGCGGCGTAGGCAAAAGTTTCAAAGCAGGCTTACGAATTGCCGACCTCCTAACTAAATAAACGACTTCATTTCTCCAGGTGCGCGGAGATGCAATGACGTAGAACACAAATGACAGTAATCATTTTCCGTGGATGATGGATATTTCTCTTTGAGTGAAAACCACTCAAAGAGGAAAGATGGATTATAGTGATTTATTTATCGCATATAAATGTATATCTTCATTTACCTTCGCTCTCATCTTACGAATTACTAGTCTGATTTTTATCCGCCGTCTAGCGGCATCGAATCATCTTGGCGACTGGTCATCTCCAACCCTTCGCGATCGCTAGGTCAATAACACTGAATCAACGACGACAGAGATCTCGATCGATCCTGACATCTGCGAAGAATGCGATCGAAGGTCTCCGCGCCGATAAGTATCTCGTACGTCGATCGACCCGAGCCAATCTTTGAAGTACCGAAACGTCTGGAGAAACTTGGTCTCTCCAGAGGCGGCGTCACAACTTTCGCGCGACCGGTTATTATTTCGCGCCATCGCATCGTGAGCCGGCGATTAGTCCGGAAGCCTTTGACACCGACAACGTTGCAAGATATTAATTTAATCAAATTCGTTAGGACGTACGAGCGTTAATTAAAACTACGGTAAACTTTCTTTCGTTTACAGCAGGCTGAAAATATCCATCGGTTTTTCGCTCAAAGTCCGTTAGTATAATACAATGGATACGATACACGAAACTGATTGCGAAGAATATCAACTCTGACCGCCAGACACTAAATAGTAGCTTGTAATTAATTCTACAATGAATAATTGTAACGGTAATGCGATATTACTTCCGCAATTTACTCACTCAGGTCAAATTGTGAGGCGGTTATAATAAATTTTGCGTCACGCGAGTCAAAGCTTATCGCTTAAAGCTCGAGCGCTGCGGGCCTGGATAAACGACCGCGCGCGTGTATTGGAGAAAACGAGGAATTCGAAAGAAATCGCAGATACAAAATGCTTCGGGTGAAGCAGTTTACAAAGCGCAGTTCCCTCGTTGCGTAAGATATGCAGATACCTATATCTATGAAGTACGCGTTTGCCCAGCGACTTCCGCGTATCGGCTGAGGATACAGTTTACACATTTACCTTGAGTACCTACGCAGGATTTCTCACATACACGGTGAATTTCGTAATTATTCTAAGGCTCGAAACTACCCCGCGCGATGGATGCCGGAAGAAATACGGGAACCGGAGAGTCTCGCTCGCGGTTGATTATGCTCGCTTATTATATGAAATTGCCGGAGAATTGCATCGGTTCGCTCAAAAGTTTTAATGTCGAGGATTATCAGATGCTCTTTAAACAGCCACAGCGTGCGCGTGTGGAGTAATCACTTCCATTCGCGATCGTTATCGGAATTAGGGAGCATTAACTGCGACTGCGAAAAATCCCGCCAGTCGAAACTAGGAAATGTCTGCAACGGTCTACATTGTAATAATTGCGAACAAGACTGCGTTATTACAAAATCCCATTAATATATTACATATTATATACTGCATCCATGTACATTATACATTTATTTAAGTTTTAGATGAATTTTCATCTTAAATCTATGTACGAGCCATTCTATAATTTCATAATATTTATAATATTTGAAAATATTTGAAAGGTTTAATAAAAGGCTGAAAAAATT
This sequence comes from Tetramorium parvispinum, assembly GCA_011638315.1. Classification (NCBI taxonomy): domain Eukaryota; kingdom Metazoa; phylum Arthropoda; class Insecta; order Hymenoptera; family Formicidae; genus Tetramorium; species Tetramorium parvispinum. The sequence continues at coordinate 14,134 of VBVR01002791.1, read as the reverse complement.
AAATCTATTTAAATCTCAAGATCACAAAAATCTTATTTGCAAGAAACAGCATCAGATGAAATTTCAAGGCGAATTTTCGCACAAATCAGAGCACATAAAGCTTCTTCTCTATATTCTCGATTGGTTTTAGCTGAATTTTGAAGATAAAAAAAATGACAATTAATGACGACACGAAGAGTTCTCGTCAAACTTCATTGATCGAAAGGCACTCCATCCCTCCGGACCTTCGTGAGCGTACACGCTGATGGCGCAACCGTTCCCGAACGATACTCATCGGGAAGGCCGGTCCGAGCCGGCCGGCACGGCAACGCGAGGCGCGCAAGAATTCACTGTTGCAACGGATCGATATCTCTCTCGCGGAGACGGTCGACCGCGCGAGCCTCGCGGATCAAACGACCGGCCGCGGAGTTTAACGCCCTGCATGTAGGCTACTTTGCAGTTCCGTCGTGCACGACGGTGAAAGTGCACGCAGGCGCGCACGCGTGTGCGTGCACGCATACACACGAGCGAAGATCGGTAAGCCGGCCGGCCGGCCGGCTCTGCTCCGCTCCGCTCCATTCGCCTCACGCGCTTCAGCGTGTCCTCTTACTCGACTCGACTCATTCGTTCGTTCGCGCACGCGGTTCGCATTGACATCGGGAAAAAACAATTCTTCCCCTTTGTGGCGAAACGAGGAAAATACGTCCGAGTGACTCTAGGACTCTGCCGGAGGAGATTTACATAACACTTGGAGCAGGACTACAAAACAGCAGTTAATTTATACCACGTCGGATGTACTGTAGAAGGTTTCTGTTATTAACCCTGGGAAATATGACGAGCGTCTGCCGGCGTTTCATCTCGAGGCAGAGGAGCTATTGTTGAGTACGATGATTTAAATGCTCGAGTTTGAAGTAGAAAAATATCAATTTCTACGATTGTCGTTATCTTTTATTCTACTTTCAAATTAACGCATTTTGTAATTGTATTAGATATATTTTAATGATTTAAAACTTGGTCATTTCCGATTAGCAGCTGATTCGAACGAGCTATTGGCATTCTTGGAATCGCGCGAATAAATCTGGCAGACCATAAGGAAATTTTGTTTTCTAGAGAAAGTTCAAGGGCCTTGATACCTCGCTTCGGTGGGCCGTCTGAACAGGGCTCGACGAGCGTCGCCTTTCCTCAATAACTCAGCGCGTGCCTGGAGTTACGAGGAGCGCCGATGTTTTATTCATGGGGTTCGCGTCGTCCTTTTGTAATTACACTAGTCCGAGCGCGGAGCGCAGAGAGTGCATAGGTGCATAGCTCTCTATTTTCGATTGGAAATTCGATTCGATCGCGCGTGCACGCGACGAACGACGAAATGGTATCCGCGTCCGTGGCACACGTGGCAATAAAATATACGTGCGATAATAACAAATCGCCGCCACCGGAACCGCGATCGCTCTCTTTCTCACCGCCTCTGTTCTCTCTCCCTGCCCCACGAATAATTAACGATAATTGCGGAGCTCACGACCGTGAAGCTATTGCGTCGCTTGATTGAACGATTTATTGTTGATCGATTTTATTTACTCGGACGTTCATTTACTTTCCGTTATTGCCCGGCGAAAGTCATCTCGGATCTCGAGCGCGATTATTCGCCTTCGTTATTTATCGGCCGATTTAACTTCCGATAAATTTTCACTTCGGCGTGCCGCGTTTTTGCGCCGGTTACATCTGATCTAGCTAAGCGGAATTATTTCGCTAATATATCATTAACCTCGGAACAGTCGAGTTGGCACTACGAGATTTCCTTTTTTTTCTTTCTACATCGTTAAACTACCGGTAATCAATCTTAAAGCGAAAAAAAGATTAGGAGGAAATTGGAACGTAATTACCCGTGGTTGTTCTAAAATCGCAACTTTCTCCGGCGATGTAAATTAAATTATTAATTACTAACGATTGTTAATTGCCACGATCTGCCAAATGAAATGTTGAGGGAATTATTTATAAAGGATTTCTACCGACAAATGTATCGAACGCTGCCGCAATCGGGGGTTTCAATCAATGCTTTGATTAACGGATACATAATTGCACGCTCGTCCCCTCGAGGAATGTGAAAGATATTGCTGCTTTGAGCGCAACGGATTACAGAGGCAAAGGCTGAACACATGAGGAAATACACCGCGACACCTCTCGTCGCTGCCATCCACCGGGAATATTGAATCGCCGGTTATCTCAACGGTAATCGTACCTGCAGGAGGAAGCGAGCCGATTTCGAAGCCACGGGGCAAACTACGGGCGGCGTCTTCATTCTGTAAACGCTCGCGTGGAATCTCACGAGATACGAAACGGCGCATCTACCGTGGCGGATATTCAACAGTTTCCCATTCCGCTTCTCGTCGGTGTCGTCTACGGCGACGTTTGCCTTCCCGCCTATTAAATCCACTTTTCGCAGCAATAATCACTGACTTTCGTTTCCTCCCCCGCGGGCAATTTGTACCGCGGGGCAAGTATGTCAAAACGAAATCGACGGTAACGATTGAAATGTTCAACAAAGAAACAGCGCTATATTCCTTTAACGTTATTACGCATAATTTACTCGCAGAATAGATTAGCTTTGAGCGTGAATCGACGAAAATTCGCAATTTTACATGGAACATTAGTATATTAATTCACTTTACTATGCACTGCCCAGACACGAATGATGTTGGCTCTAAGTAGATAATAAAATTATTTATCTATCATTCTCGAATAAGGAAATATAAAAATGGCTTTCTCGAGAAGAAAGTTCGTACCTCAGCAGAAATATAAACTTCCGTTAATGACTTTCTTCAAACCTGATCCTTAACTTTCCACGCTGTAAAAAATTCATCCAAACGTCTATCTTCTTGTAGCAAATTGTGTAAGCCTAGGATTTAGATATAAACGGCGGGAAAATCAATTAAGTAAAGCTACAATAATATTCTTCGATGTAAAAATGGCAAAGTTGTGTACTTCCTTTGAAATTGCATCTTTGAAACGATCGCATTAATCGCTCTCTACAGGAGGTTAAGTACTCAACAATATCAAAAGCGCTGACATCGAGGGCTTTCCGAGAACTCTTTCTCTTCTTAGTCGGGCTTGATTCTCGCCTCGAAAAAAAGAGGGTCTCCCGACGTAAACCTGAGATCGGCTTATTATTCCAGAAGACGCTCCGATGTCGCGGCAATACCTACTCCACGCTTGCGATGCACGCAATGCATGCGTGACATCCGGCCCTTCCCCTCGCGCACGCACGCATCTTAGAATTTTATTAAGAGTAAAGTTCCCCGCGGGACAAATGCCTCTTTCTCTCTTCCTAACTCGCTTCTCGACCTCTAGCGAATTAATTTCACATAACATTCCTAGATATATCCTCCCGCTTTGTACCAAGAGCTTTTCAAGCTTATTTTTCTAATTTTATTAATGCGCGATCAGTATTGGAATTTAACAAATGCGGAGAGATTTAAACATTTAAAATTATATTTAAAATTTTTAATGTACGAAAGTTAAAATTTATTTAATTGCAAGTCAATATAAATATATTATATAAAATAAAATATAAAATTTGTAATAATATAATAACAATATAATAATATTACAACATATAATGTATTAATGTCGTATAAATCATATTACGTTATAACGGCTCTTCGACGATTATAAATTTGGTTTTGTACACAATGTACGATGTCACTAGTTCGAATATCATAATTTTTTAACACGACGACTATAATCAATAATATCAGACGTTGACATAAATTATCGCCTTCGACGCTGCGAGCGGTTCTTTCGTATACATAAAGCGAAATATACGTCGCCCCGCGTCTTTACAGTGTAATTAATGCACACAAATCGCGAATAAAAGCGTGCGTCGCACAAATTCCAGGAATGATTATCTCGACTTATATTTCCACGAAATTCCGGCGCGCGTGTACCCGCGGTCGTGAAACCCGTCGTTGGACCCCCTCGCGCGCGCGTGTATATACATATGCCGGGGGACGTATTTATATTCAAGACGGTAAGAGCGTGTTAGTCGATTCGCGCTCGTGCAAACGTACCTTTACACGTGTTACTTACGACGTGTCGCAAGTAACGACGTTATGCGGCGCGCACGGGGAAGGGAAAAGGGGACATCGTTCCTCCTTTCCTCCCCCATAAAGAGATCTGACGATTGTCACGTGCCGACGATGTGTACGGTGCTTTATGACGCAAACCTTTTAACGATGCCGTCCGTGCTTACACTTGGACTGCATATTAAATATTAAACGCCATCGGTGGCTCTCGTCAATGAGCCGCGCGTAAATAAATATAATTGAGCTCGGGAGAAGGAAAGGAGAAAGAAGCTGTCAATCGTTATCGTGGCGAATTATCGGGATTTCCCTCATCTTTATGCCTAACAGAATCTTCGTCTTTATGTCTTTAATGAGCACCGGAGGGTCTTTCAAGCAATTGTCTGATAGTCTTTTCCATTTTCCATCTCTCGTCGTTTTTAATCTCTCATTCGGATCTCAATCATCCCATTGTCTCGTGCCGAAAAAATTATGCGATCACAGTTTAGATAAATTCATGCGAACGGTTTCACTTTTCACTTTGCCGCACCTAAGAGAAAATCACATGACTGACCTTCGTGATTTACTTCGCGAGTGATAGTAGTAAATCATAGAGTAATAATATCCAATGGGATTTAAATTGCTTTCTAATTGCAATACTATTAATTGTACGTATGATTGAACATTGACGTACGAACATTGACTGCATTTAGAAAAACCTATCTACATCATTTAATTTTCGCAAAAGATGAAAAAATTGAGAAAATATCAAATTCTGTAATTAAAAATACGAAAAGTCTGATTAAACACAAAAATAGCAAATAATGTGTGAGATGTAAACAATTTTTACTTAAATTACCTTTTGGCTCGCATATTTCACGTCACGTGTTAATGTTAAGTCACTGCTGTAATAATCATTACGTCGACGTTATTCATTTTTCGCAGCTACTGCGACTGTACACGCGCGTGAATAAAATTATTCATGTTTGATTAAAAGGCATGAGATTTCCGCAATGCGGAAACATAGGTGTACTTCATCACCAAGGAACTTAATCGATCTGACTGTCAGATTGACATCGACTAGCGATATCGTACCGGGTATCCGGTGTTGTCACTGAGGCGTAAATCTTGACGCGATATGCTAAACTAAACGTGATAAAAAATTATATCCGCGTCCTGCACGTCGATTTCACTACGTGCGATTTTAAATTAACCGGTTAGAACGGAAACGCTTCGGGCGAACGGGAAACGAAATTCGAAAGCAAGTACGACGAATCCGAAACGCGACGTTTTACGTAAATTCAATGGCGCATAATTAATCCTCAAGAAATTAGTAGTGATAAATTGCGCGTAACAGGCAAGTTTTTCTGTTGACTTAATTAATATTAATTAATATTGCTAGTATTTCTAACTGAGCATAAATACTAGATAAGTCTTTGAAGCGAAATATAATTAGATGTTGCAGACCGTTGCGAGAACTGGACACAAATATTTAGCCTGCTACAAAAGAGTACTTACACTGAGATATTTTACGTTACTAATCCTAAAATGGACAAGGAGACTATTTTCGCAACGTGAAAATCCGTACTCGCGCGCGGATACAGTGATACCGGTTTTCAAGCTCCTCGTTTCAACGCTAATATCCACGACGAGAGTCTGGACGCACAGATCGTGCGCGTCGGCGGCCTCGTGAATTTCTCCAGTTAGCGCATCGCCGCGACTAATTAACGGTGAAACGTTTCTCGCTGCGCATCTGAGAATGATTTAACAACAAGACCGGTCCGTAAATACCACGCGCGAGAAGCGGGTCGCGTGTTTTCATTTGGCGAACGGCATCGCGTAATTTCCATTTATTACGTATGGTGTCTTGTTCGATAAACTCGGGCAAGCGTAAGCAAATAATGCGATGCCCAAAGAGAGAGAGAGTGTGTGTAAACAGCGCGGTTGGCTAGGTAGGAATTATTTTCGCGCGAGACGCAGATAGGAGATGAGCGTTTCACGACTGGTGGCACGCCCAATCTCGTACACGTACATATCGCCGCGGAATGCTGGCTTGTACATACCCGCATTACGATGCTCGATATCTAATAAATAAGCAATTGGTAAATGAATAAAAGTGTGTGTAGTACTGGACTGTACTGGCAACAAATACTTTCGAACCCGTTTATTACCCAGTGCGCACGCGACTCTAACGGGTGAGAGCCGCTCTCAGAGAGCGATCTATTTGCTCGCATTTAATTTCTCTCATTGCTATATTTAGCGAAATATCTAGTATTTAGTGCGACCACGCGATTATTAATTTTATTTGTTCAATATGAAAGTTATTAAGTTAAATAACAGCTCTGTAAAATAAAAATGAGACGGTCACGCTTAGCCTTTCGCTGTTTAGAAATGTAATTATCTCAACTCTGTTAAGTTCTTTTGCAAATGTTATATCTCTTTTAATGAACGAAAGAAACTATAAAGAAGGTTAAATATAGCATTCATTTTAATATTGTTAAAAATGAAACTAGAAATATCGATCGATTTATTGCATCACGATAATTTAAGAACCAAATTTACAAAAATCTAAACTTTTACAGATAGACATTTGAAGAACTTTTACTTTTACTTGAGAAATTAATATAAAGAAATAGCTCTGAGGAAATAGAGGCCATTCTTATAATTGTTTTTATGTTGAAGAGGAATACTTTCCAAAAAAGAGATAACATTTTAAAAAGCTACAGCAGTCATGAGACAATGTATGAATCGAGCGTGAAAGACAGCTCTAAATTGAATTTTCACTTTCGGCATTTACAATCTTCCTTACATCAAGTCTCCAGTTCGATTACTTTTCATTGATTCGAGGCAGGCTACGTACGTGATGTCAGTGTTGAAAGATCTTGTCCGTGCCGATAACTAGAATGTATGTATATACATTATAAAGTTACGAAGGCACGGGAGTATATTACAATATCGAAAGTCCATTATTTCGCGGCAGGTGCTTTTTTTCGCGGCTGTCTGTCGATTAGCAAGCGTTGTCGGCGTAAACGTGCAGGTTTCGTTGGAGTAAATAGACGGCGGAAGATAAATGATCGCGGCGGCGAGGCGAAGTTAAATTGCATAAGAGCGTGATTAGCCTCGATTCCAAGCTGGCGAACGCCGCGCGTCCGGCCGGGCGCGATCGACGCAATAAAATATAAGCGGTTGAAAAAAAGTTCAAGACTCCCAAGGTCTCTCCGCGATCCTATTGTTTCGCGCGCGGCAATTTCCTTATTCGCCGATCACGGGGCGGTACCTCCCCGTATGATCCCGGCCGCCACGAGAAGGAATCTCAAACTGTCTTGGCAGCGATAATCCAAACCGTCCAATTAGTAATAATTACTCGTTGTCCACGTGGCGAAACGACGGCTAACGACGCGCCGCTCTCTTTCTCTTTCTCCCCTGGCATCCGCCGCGTCGCGTCACAGGTGTCACGCGATAAATTAACATCGCGAAGATAATTGTCAGTCTCGTTTGCTTTACTTTCGTTGGATCGTACGGGCGAAGCCGAGCGGCTGGCTGACCAAACGATTTCCATTCGAGGACGTCCATTATCGCGGTCTCGGAATAATCGCCGATAAATTTCCGTCGTGTCACGGCCAAACGCGAACGCGCCCACGTCCTCGCGATCGCAATCGACCAATCGGGACACGATGATTAACTCGCGGATCAAGCGTTATCGCTAGTGATTAGCGTGGGTCTCATTTAAACCAAACATCGCATCCTAGATTCATGATATTTTACTATTGGATTTAAAATGTTGTTCATGATAAGCAGAAGAATATGAATCCGCAAATTCAAGGCTTCTCCAGGAAAAACGGACCGCAATTCTAAACCGGAATTCATTTTTGACAAATTAAATAAATGATATAATAAATAAATTTAAACAGTCTAATTCAACACATAACCTAATCATTCAATATAATATTCAATATAAATTTAGATTTTTCCATTGTTTTTTAACGAATATATATGATTTTTAAATTAAATGATTTATAAAAATATTATATTGACGGCTAGTGAGAGTTTAAATTCTTATAATCAATGTAAAGTCCATTAGATATCTTTACGTCTTTTTGTCAAAAATAAATTGTGGAATACAGTTTAATTTCACATTTTGCAAGTCGTATATAATTACAATTTAATTCAGTAGCTTTGGCGGAGAATTTTACGCGACGATTTTGCTCGGCAGGCACACATACTTCAGTGATCATAACGAGGATTTATGGGTCGAGCATGGCTACAAGTATGGATAGCGTGACGTTTTGTCGGACGCAATTTGTGATTACGAAAATGTCCGTGTCGCGCGTAAATAACTTGGACGGAGATAATGAATTTGATCCTACATTTCATTTATACTTTATTTATTGATAGAATCCCGAGCGCGGGAACGATTATTAGTCGATCGGCCATGTGATTATGCTTGTATTAAAATTTATAAGGGACATCGAGCTAGACGATCGTGCGTTATCATCGGCATTTATCCAAGATTTATCTCGTCCGAGCCGCGATCGAGATACTACACGCGCATAACGCGCATCGGGAATACAATTTAACGACAAAATGATTAAAGCGCGTATTTACCGGCGGCGTAATACGCATCTTTAACGTCGGTTAAAAATCTCTATTTTGCTAGACTTTATGCTGCGTTAACAGATTTTACATCTTCTTGGCGTATAAAATTGGCGCACAGGACGTAGAAATAATCGAAGCGCGCGGCTTCTGAAGGATTTAATGAATAAATAAATAACGACTCAATAATAAATTAGTACGCTTCGTTTTCCCGGGGACAATCGTTTACGGTGCGCAACAGAGAATACACGAAGAAAAGGAAATTTTATTCGCATCGCTCGTGTTAAACGTGTAATTACACGCGAGTGTATGAAAATTATTCGCGACAGGAATACACCGGTATAAAAAAAAAAAAAACTTGGGCGCAATTATCGACGTTCGCGTATCGGAAGAATGCAACGAACAACGGGCTCGGTTCGATCGGCGGAGCAGTGCTAATAAGGATACTTGAATGCAAGCGGCGTAATAATCATTGGTTTAATTACCATCTGCGTTACCATTTCCATAATTCGGGGTCAAGCCGAAGCGATTGTTCGTAGCCGATTTTCTCGGTTTGCACGCGCCTAACTATAGATTAACGTCCGAGACTAATGGCCGTGCGAGAACATCTTTAATGGCAGACACCCTTACTCAATCAGTATTTTATCCAGCGTTACAATGGCTCGTTATGTGACGCCGCGACATTTTTCGTGCCACTTTTCCACGAGCGCGCCGCCGAGTTTCGGAATCGTACGGGCGATTATTATTGTTACCACGAATGGTCATCCGGGACAGGCACTTAGTATTAATTACAGTATTCTCCGGGCAATTATTTTGTTATTCCGAGGTCGTCGTAGGGGTCGCAATCGCTTTTATGGTAATCGTTAGCGTTAAACGCACGTGTCTTAGAATGCATTCATCGCGAGAACCGCGAAGAATATTCGCGCGCGCGTTCCTCATTACGGCTAGATACAGCTTTATTATTATTGCAAATTAATCTCCTAGGCGTAATTGGAAAATCATAGAGCAGTCTGCAAAAATATTGTACAACATTTTCACAACGTTTTCACCTGCCATTCTATCCGTCAATTATCAAGAGCATTCACAGAATTTTTATACAACTCGTACTTTGAATATAATATGTAGGGATAGGTTGCCCTCGATGAGTTATCTAATTTTTTTTAATTTTTTCTCTCTTATCGGTCTCTTAATTGTTTATACGAAAATATTTAATAATAATATATTGTAAGTAAAATATCAATTTTGAAATATTAGAAAATATATTCATTGTCAAAGTTTCCATGTTCAGATCATTTCACAAACTGATTTATTGATAGAAACTCGAAGTGGTCCAACGATGGCACTTTTACATATTTGAATATTCAAACAGGTGCAGATAAAATGATGACTGTTCCAAGCAAAACGTAAAATATCAGATTCAGTATTTTAATAAGTCCTCTTCAGTTTCAAAACTATATGAAATTGCTGAGTAACATATTAAACGTAAAACACAAATAACTCGACTAAGAGTTACCAAAACAAGTTAGAAATTTTATTTGATTGTCTAATTCGCAAGGAAATCCTGCAGCTTCTTTATATTTCTACACATTTGAGGGAATTGTAACAAATGGCTTTTACTCGGTTTTGCTCATTTGGTAGCTACAAATGGAGAAAGTACGTCGATGGTCCAATGATAGAAGTGGTCTGTTGATGGCAACTTCCTACATATCTACATGATTTACTATGCAACTCTTGTAATTTCATTTATACTGAATAAAATAAACATACAACATAAAAATAAATTTAAAAATATCATTCTTGAGTAAACCTATTAATTTATGTAACATTTTTGTTTACTTGGATGCATTCAAGTTATGCAAATTCTTTGCGAGTGCACATCTTGATTTACCAACTCGTTAAGGACAAGAATACAAATCTTCCAGTTTTTCATCCTTTCTCGTAAAAGAGGAAAAAACTATCGTTTTTATCTTTCCGATAGAAGTAAAAAAAGAAATATGTTACGGACGATCTCGATACGCGATAAGGTTTTACGTGAGGCTGCGGATCGATTAAGCCACGTTCATGCTGCAGCCACTCGCGCGGCCGCAAACTATGACTAATAGCTTTCGTTGCGTTATTTATGGCGAAGCGGCGATTACTTCCTATGCGCCAGCACGATCGAGAAACGTCCGCGGCTTTCGCGATCGATCGATCGTGGCGAAACGACTTCTTTCCAGTCTTCAGCACCTGAAGAGGTCGTCCATCATCACCTCCATGATGATGGAAGTCAATGGGCTAATAGACGTGTCACTAGACCACACAAGTGGTACATTCGTCTTTCATCTCATACTAGAATCAATGGGTTTGCCCTGAGCTCCGGAAATTGTCGCAAACTTTTTCAAACATTCTATTTTTAATTAAAAATTGTGTGATAAGAACAATCAAAGAATATGTAAAAAATAACGACTCTTTTAAAAACTTGAAACAATTACTTTAATTAGAAAATTCAATTTAATTTAAATCTTATTAATTTTGTTGTATTTTACATTTCTGACTTATTAAGATCCTACGAGAGTTTATTTAATTAAAATTAATGTTGTACTAGACTCCTAAAGAGCTTTAATTAGTGTCTTCTTTCTAATCAGGAAGTCAGGATGAGTTTTTAAAGTGACGTCTCTTGATTTGTGATCCCTACACTTAATATTATCACATTTACACGAGCTACTCGACTACGATTAATATTGAAACTGTCACGTTAATCCAGTTTTGAAGTATGACGTACGGACAGTGTCCAAGTAGAAGATGGCAGCGCAGCAAATTTGTATGCAAAGTTGTAACTTCGCAAATTGAACGCATGTAATAAGTCCTAGACACGTTACTCCTCGCGGGTCGCGATTAATTGCCGAGCTTCTCGCGACCGTTGGAAGATGCCTCTTACAACGGCAAAGTTAGACCACATCGCGTGTCGCGTAGCGAACTCGGCTGATTTATAAGACACGCATCCTCGATTCGATCGAGACTAGACACGATACCGCGAATCGAACGCGAGAGTGAACGTCGGAAAAAAGGAGAGAGGACACCGAGAAGAAGAGAAGGAGACCTTTGAAGTGCGCTGCATCGCTGCGGGTCTTCTTCTCTTCGCCGTGTGTGTCTCTTCGGCTCGCTTCTTCTCTTCATCTCCTTCCACTTAAATCTCTTCTTCATCGTGCGCGCGAGAGATTCACGATTCCTCGAATTCGAAAAACTGGTTTCGCAACTCCTCGCGATTCAACGAAGCACAGTCCGATGAGTGGCAAACATTTGTTGCCGCTCCGTCATCCGTTACGGATCAAATTGATGAAGATTGATTGCCGAAGATTGTTGATTGTTTTAATGCGTGCGGAATGTCACGTGTTATGAAGGTAAAACAAAGTTGATGTCTCGATCGCTTATTAACAGGCTAAAAAGTTCCGATTTAATTAAACGGAAATATATATCGACGCATTATTACACATGAAAACAGAACGAGAAACATTAACAAACAACCATTTTGCCGCGGAAGACTTGTAATTATGCGAATAAAACGACGGGCTTCCGATGCGTTGCTCCTGATCTGTGATATATCTGCTTTACATGAAATCACTCGTTTGAAATTGAATAGCGATATTTTTCATTTGCAAAACATAAATTGCCGTCCGCCGTTCATTTTGCGATCTGCTGAGCGGGCAGTCGAGACTGCATTTTAATTAGTTGTAAACGCGAACGATCACGCGTTTATTCGCACCACGGCGTCGCGTATTCGTCGGCTGCGTAATCGCGGCGGCTGTGGCTTCGCTGCGACAAACCAGATTCTTCACGGTTAACTTGCAGATCGTGGCGGCCGGTTTTCACTGTTGACACTATCACACGCTGCGCGCGTCTCTCTTTCGAGAGACGGGAGAAGCGTACATAGGTAGGTATGCTATACGTCTATTATACTGCCGAGACTTATCGCACATCAAATCGTCTTATCGATGCCCGAGTGAGTACCTGGGATCCGACTCTCGGTATGAGAGAGAGAGAGAGAGAGAGAGAGAGAGAGAGAATGTTGCCCGCGCTGCCGTCAAATAAATGACTTTGTGTGCACGTTCCTCGTGTATCTGCCAATTATCCTCGTGGAATTAATTGATTGGGCGATTCATATCGTCGTTTCATCGTTGACGGAATAGATACCGTGCCCTTATTTTCTTACTTAATTATTTTCAATTTCGCTCGGCCTGGCGTAGCGAAAAACTCATGTCAACGATAATCGGCAAGAAATTCCCTTGAAGATCCCATTTTGCATATTCGTTTTATACATATAGTACGTGTAATTGCGATATTCACGGTGACATGGTTATTCCGTGGAATTTCATTCTCGAAATATCACACTCCTAATTAATTAATTGAAAAATGTTGCGACGGAATAGCTCGAGATCTCGTTTGATCGAGAATTCAAGCAACGATAATGTTTTCTTGATAAATTCTGAACTCTTTCGTTAATTTCACAGACTTTCAAATACATAGAATTTTTAATTCATTTTCCACCGATAAATCGTACTTCAAATCTGGATTTCACGTCGCTTTTTCAAGAAAACAAATCTATAACGTTTATATAAACTCTTCTATCCACGTAAAAATATTAGATTCTTTCCGAGCGGATCCCTCCTTAGTTCCACAAATTTTAAGATAAGAAATATTATCAAATACTCGTCCCGTAATGACACGCATGTATAAGTACAAATTCATGTAATTCGCGTATTCGCGATTTAACATACGTTGCCGCGCACGAGCCAGGATTTGACCGCGAGGAAAGGGCAAAGTTCGACCTGTCGACTTACATCAGATTGCCACGGCGCGACGATCATCGATGACGATGTGAGGTCATTCATCATCCTCGTGACACAACATACAGAATCACGGCCTGTTGCGCGTACAAGCTCATATATATTGCGCGAACCGAGGAAACCGTTACCAGCGCTTGGCATATTCAACCTTCTCGGGCTTACGTCGCGAACCTCTCTCGGTACACACTTAGTTTACGGTTACCTGAAGTTCACGTACGACTCTCCGTCCCACGCGACGAAGTACGAACGTTCATTTAAATCCCCTGCTCTTCATACTGGTATAAAATTTCGGCTTGATTAAACATTAGGTATTATAATCGCGATATCAACCAATGACAAGAATTTTGCTGGAATTTATGCTTTCGAGTGCACAAAGAAATAAGTTAGATCAACTTGATAATAAAAGTAAAAAGTATAAAAAAATGTAGAAAGATAAAATCGGATGACTGTCATTACACACCGATTTATGGATAATAGTGAAGCAACAATTTCACGATTTTATTCGGATTCTTCATCAAGGATGAAATTGAAAGCAGCAGACAATATATGTACATTGTTATGCAAAATCATAAATTATTAAATAGCAAATATAATACATCTAGAGAATTTTAATTTAACAATTTGTTTTAAAAGTCCAATCTATAAACCCGTCTTTAAATAAAAATTTTACTAATATTTTATTAATAT
>VBVR01002790.1:0-20575 GCA_011638315.1 Tetramorium parvispinum | reverse complement strand
GATATCGAGTGAACAAAACGACATCGACATCTTCGCTAATCTAACTTTTCGCTTTACCTGCAAGGATATGCCGTCCGGGTTTTACGCCGATGTAGATTACAATTGCAGGATATTTCATGTTTGCGAAAATTCAGGCGATGGATTCCCAGTGATCTGTGCTAATAATACAGTGTTTGATCAGAAACAGCGAGTATGCACGGACGAAGAAACTATCGATTGTCAGCACGCTCACGAATGGTATATGTGTACTACATTTTACGATATTCAGATCAATCGAAGAATATCACAAGTTTCTCTACGATATAATTAATAATTATCTGTTGCAGGTACTACTTGAATGAACTGTCTTATTCTGCGGAAATCGAATCGAGAACGATCACAGAAGAAATTACAGAGGTAGATGAATCGAAAGTAGATCAAGAAGATGTAGTGCCTTCCGTTTTGCCTCTCGTGATTGATTAAAAATATTCCTCTCTTATATTACGTTATGTATTCATGTATGCATTTTACGTTTAAGCCGTTATTATAATATATACAAATCGTTATTATACGCGTCAAACGGGTTTGGTTGGAATAATTTATTTTATTTTTTTCTTTCCTTGACGCAGACAATTAATTGCGTTCCAACTCAACATTTTGCGTTACAAGAAATTATTAATTTAATTTTTAATTTTTTGCTTCCCAACAACAATATTTTCTAAATAAGACAAAAATCGATAAATTACTTTAATTTAATCATTGCACAATAATGTTTATAGAATTCTAAAGTCATATTATTTTGCTCTCGTAGTAGTTCAATGTTCTAGCGATTGCGTGTAGCATCGTGAATCTTGATTCCAATCTCTTTTGTGCTCTTGTTGCGTCCTGATGCATATTTACTGCATGCAACGCGTAAAACTGGCAAAAAAAAAGAAAAAAAAGGAAAGAAATGCACGAAAAGAGAAAGAGAAGACCTTCAACGTGGTAGTCCAGAATAATCTCAGGTCTATTCCTGACTGTTCGCTTCTCAAGGTTCTTGAAAGTTGTAGCGCCGGTATTTTCGATATCAATGTTGCAAGCACATGCAAATGCATATATAATTTTATAATATTTATTATTTATTTCTTAAAAGGATTATAAGAGGAGGAAAAGATTAACATGTTTGCATTAATTATAAAAGAACTTGTGTTCTAATTTTACGTGTTTTAATTCTTAACATTTCTGGTTTTCTTTAGAATCTCCTTAATTGGATTTTATTTTCTATATAATTAAATATACATTTTTAAGAATTTCATAAATATAAATATTTTAAAAGTTGTGTTAGTTATACTATAACCCCTTTCCAAAACTTTATAACTGTGTTAATTTTAAATTATATAAAAATCCTTATTGTATTAAAAAAATAAAATAACTTATTCAAATTAATTAATTAATAATCATATTTTGAGGGACGATTATGTAACAACGATTATACAAGGTAGATAAAAAATTCATTTATTTTTAATCAGACATAATTAAAGAGTATATCAGTCTTAAAATCTACGCTGGCAATTCATTATTCTTCCTGCTATACGACTGTACGAGATATAATTTTTAATGTCGTACTTGTATATAATCTTTAAGAAAGTATGAAAGAGTGTCACCCATCACCATATAATCCCATGACAATGAAATAAATATCTCCTGCGAAATGGCGCGTATCTCATGATTAAATTGCGAGGAATTGTTTCCATAACCATCTACGAAAGTACCGTTTCTTCAGATTCTAAATATTATCTATTCTAACTTTTGAAAATATACTCTATTTGAATCCCGTGTTGCTAAAATATAATTAAAATGTATCGAAAGACAAATGTGGACGCATCCATAGAAACTATTAATATCTAATTTTTCAACTATAATTTCTTTTCAGGAGGTATGAAATTATTTTGACGCAAAGAATTATTAGGCGTAGAAACAAATAATTATTTCAAGTCTACATTGTTTTATGAACGCGACCACGGTATAAAAAGAATTAAAGCTAACCCAATATATAATCCGATTTGTTTCAGACTTCGAGGAAAGTCTGTAACGACAGAGACGTGTATAAAGCTCTTAACAAGGCACACTTAGTGTTTTAGATTTTAATACAGTATACATCAAAAACGTTAAGTAGACTTGATCGTAAGCGAATCGAAATACTATTTTCCATGATGATAATATGACCTATGGTGGTGTGGCCAAGTAATCCCCGGACCCATCTTATCATTGTCGTATACGTATTTGATGTGCGGATTTTCCGATCCGAACAGACTCTGTCGGATCATACCGAATATGGCCGACGTGAGGGCCATGTTGCTGATCATACCAGCCATCGTAGCAGCCGCTCTCGCGTGAGCCAGGAACGTTTGGATGAGGAAACTTACTACGAAACCGATTCCGGGCATCATATGACTCATCTTCATCTTCAATGCTCTTCCGAAATGTATCACCGTGCTCGTGATTTTCCTGGACATGAAGTCCTCTCGCAAGTGTGGCAACTGGATCTTCAATTCCGAGCGTATATTCTTGTCGGAGGATGATTCAGTGTCCTTGATTCTATTCTCGCTATCTGAATCCTTGATCTTCTCCGTAGAAACTCTCTGCTTTGCTAACTTTCCTGAATACTCATCCAGCAGAGATCTGAGTTCGTTCTTCGCACGATGTTCCCTCTTGCGCTCCTCTTCACTCTCCATAGATTCTTTTTCAAGTTCGTAGGTGATTTCTTCCTTCAGAGGTATTTCTTTTACTCCCTCCGCGCTGAGATTCTTCGTATGCTTCTCAGGATTGTCCTTCTTCAGATGTTCCTCGGTAAAGGCTTTCAGTCTGCTCGTAAACTTTTCGTTCAAACGGGTCCCGAAGAGTACGCTGAAAGCGTTGTAAGCATTTTCTACGTTGAGGAACTGAGCGACATCACCATCGGCGAAATCCGTCGCGTTGGCCTTGATTTTATCCAGAAACATGGTGATTATCTGATCGTCGTTCATGGATCGCTTAATGTCCGCATATTCGTCGCTTTCTTGCAGAAGCTGAAAGTTTGCCTCTTGCACGTCGTCCAGACTCCGCTCTTTCTTCTCCTTCTCTTTCTTGAGCTTCTCGCTATCCGGCCGCTGATCCAGTACTTCTTCCATGATGTCGCTGATGATCGTCAGGATACTCGGCAAGTTCTTGTTGTCTTTGATCTTCGTAGCTCTACCCTCGCGGGATCCAACGAAGCTAATGCCGACTTCGCCGTTCCCGTAGCCCGTGAGCCTCAGGAAACCCAGATCTACCTGAAACTTATCCTCCATCGCCATTTTGTACCAATCCAAGAGAGTATTTTCCATGGATTCCTTCCTCGTCAGCAGTTCCTTCTCAAAATCGCTCGTGGACATGCCAAAGAAATGCTGTACTTCGGTTTCTGTCGATCTTCCGAGGATACCGAGGCCACCGAGAGGTAACGACGGCAAGGACGATAAACCGAGCAGAGATGGCACGGTGCTAGTGATTACTGGCCAGATGAAAATGCCCATGCATCTGATGAAGCTCAAGCTAAGTATGCATTGAACTACCTGTGACAGCAAGCCGCGATTCGCAGTACGCTCGTTGAAATCTTCCACCAGCTTCAAGATCTCGTATTGATCGGCAGTTAGAGAATTTCTAATTGTAGAATTTAATGTGTCCACGAAGTATTCCTTTGGATTTTCCTCGGGCTTTCTTTCGAGAGGTCCCTTGGATTTCGTAATATTAACTAGAAGCTGAAGAAAGTCGGATTCCGTGATGTTTGGAAACATTTTATCCATTGTCGTCTCCGAAGTCTGTTCAATTTCTTCCTCGATCTCGTAGTAAGAATCTAATAATTGATCAGTACTTCTTTGTCGCCTCTCGTGTTTCTTCGACGCACCCGAGAGAATGGATTCCGACAATGAATTTTGCTGCTGCTGAAGATCAGATAAATGGACCTTTTCCTTGGAAATATCTATGAGGATGTTTGACGGCTGTCCAAGATATCCGGAGACAATTCCTTGTTGATCTAAAAAAATAAAAACAATCGAAGATTAATAAATTGAATACCGAGAAAAAGAATTAGTCTGCGTTTAACGGATAAGACTGATTCACCTACTGACGGAGTGTTCGAAGCTCTCGATTCTCCACTTATCTGGTTCACCTGCTCCACTGCGTGCGCGGTGTTTGACTGGACAGTCTGCTCCTGCGACTTTGGCTCCTGCGGTTTCAACTCCGACTGCGGCGCATCCGACAGAATTTCGTACTGCGAATAATTTATGCCGCCAAAGCTAGGCAATCCTGGAAACTGAGGAATGCTAGGTTGAATCCCGCCCGGCAACGTAGGAATTTGGGGGAAAGGAAACTGTGGTAAGTTAGGCCTGTCGGCGAAAGGATTTCCCAACTCGGGAGCAGCCGGGATTTGCCCCGGAATCTGACTGATACCGGGAATTTGAATGATACCGGGAATCTGACCTGCGCCGGGAATCTGTCCAATACCAGGAATCTGACCAATACCGGGAATCTGACCTGCGCCGGGAATCTGGCCAATACCAGGAATCTGGCCAATACCAGGAATCTGGCCAATACCAGGAATCTGACCAATACCGGGAATCTGACCTGCGCCGGGAATCTGGCCAATACCAGGAATCTGGCTAATACCGGGAATCTGACCTGCGCCGGGAATCTGGCCGATACCGGGAATCTGACTGATACCAGGAATCTGACCTCCGCCAGGAGTTGCAAACTGTCCGAACAACTCCTCGAAGTTCGGTAGGGTCGGCGAAAATTGCCTCAAGGTCGGCCAAGTGACGTGCTGGGTGCAGGCCACGAAATTATTACTCCTCGCGCATTCCAGCATGCTGGTTACATAATCGCGACGTATCGATTCCGGTATCGCTCTCTCCGCCAATCTGACAATATTCATTTCCTGAGCAGTTAGGAGAGTACCTATCACAGGATTATCGATATCCAGATAGGAGTTTTCCAAACGCGGCGACAAGTTCTTGCTCAGCAGGTCCTTCAATGTACTCTCTATTTTATTCTCGATCGTTTCTACAGCATTCTTCGGCGTATTTTCACTCTTTTCGTTGGACGTCTGGTTATCGGAATAAGCGTTGCGCAGCAGGATCGATGATAAGTCGAGTTTCATTCTCGGTAGAGTTTGATAGCTTCCAAAATTCGGAAAGTTTGGCAGTCTCGGGAAGAATTGAGCAATTGTTGGCCAAGCTATATTCCTCGTACACTCGAGAAACGTGCTCTCTCGAACGCAAGTGACCATTCTTTCCATGAAGACTGGTCTTACTGATTCCGGTAACAGGCTTTCTGCAACCTGAACAATATTATTTTGCTGTTCCGTGAAGTAAGACGCAATTTGCGGCATACTTGAAGCAATCCTTGAAGGTAAGATGCCCGGCGTAGAATACTGTACGGCCTTGAGAATATTTAAAATCACACCTTCTGGATGTTCCGAAAAGACGGGATAGAACCTAGTGTCCGTGATGGTAACAGTAGCGTCTCCATGCTGGCCGACTTTAACATCAGTCTCCGAAAATGGCGAAGGGTCAGTCAGATTTTGAATTAATGTGGACTTACTGTTTGCCGCTTGCGGATGTCCTCCGAAATTTGGAAAGCTGGGCAATCTAGGGAAATATTCCGATAATCTTGGCCACAGCACGCTTCTCGAGCACTCCAGGAAATTACCCTTGCGAACACAATCTACCATTCGGTTGACGAAAGCAGGACGAGCAGCATCGGGCAGCAAGTTCTCTGATATCTTCAGGATGTTCAGTTGTTGATCGTTAAACAGATCGTCGAACTGTTGCGTGCTGGAGATTTTAACACTCGAATCTTCTCGCACATTTGGCGAAGACAGCTGAATCGTCTTGAGAATGTTGAGTATTACCGATTCCGGATGTTCCGTGAATATCGGCACGAATCGAGCACCAGTAACGCTAATCACGGGACCGTTGCTCTGCGGAAATTTCGTTCTGGAGATAATTTTTACGTTGGAATTCGTTTGCGATGTATTCCATTCCTGATTCTTGACAACCTGTTGCGAAGCACCTTTCAATGGTGTTTGATCTTCTTGTTTTGGTAGTTGTTGGGTAGGTGGATAATCAACAGGAAACATGGGAAAGTTAGGAATGTAAAGAG
The DNA here is from genome assembly GCA_011638315.1 of Tetramorium parvispinum. NCBI lineage: Eukaryota > Metazoa > Arthropoda > Insecta > Hymenoptera > Formicidae > Tetramorium > Tetramorium parvispinum. The sequence goes on along the minus strand of VBVR01002790.1, from coordinate 14,440 downwards.
AGACCGTGGGCCAAATGACGTACCTGGTGCAGTTGAGAAAATCGTTGTTCGCCTGGAGGCAAGATATAACTTGAGCAGTGAGAGGAGCCCGTGCCGGGGGTGGTACAAGGCTCTCTGCTAATCGCAATATGTTTAGTTGCCTCTCGTTGATGGATGTCAAAACAATTTCGCTGACGACCAAGTGTGAATTTTTCGCTCTCTGGGAATTACGTACCTTTGTTAAAATCTCTGTAACCTTGTTCTCTAAGTCGCTCGACACTTTGGAAGAAACTTCATTTTGGCGAGATAACAATGCAGAAATTCGACCAGTCGATCCCTCTGTAGCGGAATCACCGGATTCCGATGGTACTTCGGCGGCTGGTGGGCTTGGTGTAGTCGGTGCAGTCGGTGTAGTCGGTGGTCGGCTTCCTCCGAAGATCGACGGTATGAACGAGGAAAAGTCGGGAACCTGAAATCCCGGGAAATAACTGAAGACATCGGGCACCTCGGGTAGCCAGTCCGGTATCCAATTAGAAATATCCGGCAGCTCCGGGTTAAACTGCTTGACAGTCGGCCAGGTGGAATATTTAATACAGGTCACATAATTGAATTCCTGAATGCATTTAACGGTCTTCTGAACAAATTCGGACCGATACGGTACGGGAAGCAGTTGTTCCGCCATGTAGATCGACAGTAATTGCTCCGGAGGGAGTACAGCGACGTAAGAATCCACGACAGACGGAGACGGTACCTTCGCGTGCTCCTTCAGGGTATTTTGAAGGATGTTCACGATCACCGCTTCTGGCTTGGGCTTCCGCATTCTCGTGGCGTCGGCCTCGATGACTTCCGGCAACTCGCCCGCAGACCCCACGAAACTGGGAAAAGGAACGATAGGATACTGCGGGTACAACGCTATCGACGGATACCAACTCTGGTAATCGGGGAAAGCCGGCAGCGTCGGATAGTACTGCTTCACCATCGGCCAGGCAAAGTACTTGACGCAGCTGAAGTACTCGAACCTACGCACGCACGAGAACATCCTGTCGGAGTACTCGCGACGTGTCTCAGCGGGTAGAAGTTTCTCGGCCATCTGCAGGATCTGGAGTTGGCCGATGGTGAGCAGTGCCCTCAGGGTTTCGTTCGTCGGATCGATGAAGGTCGGCGCCAAATCGTAGGTCACTTTCGACTCCAGAGCGCCCTTTAGAATGTTGAAGACAATAAACTCGGGCGTCAGCAGTCTCGCGGACTTGGCCCTGTTACCCTGAAACACGTCAATCAAGTTTATCTCGATCGGCAGGTTGTTCATCGTTTGCTTGACTGACTCCGGCAGATTATCGAGCACAATGGGCCAGACAAAAATGCGAATGCAATTGAAGACACTGAGACCGCTGATGCACTCCCCCACGTTCTGTATGAACGACTGCCGCTGCTTCGTCTGCAGCAACTGCTCGGCGCACTTAATTATTTCCAATTGATTCTCGGTCAATCTGGACGTGTCCAAGTTAGCCCAGTATGTTTCATTCGAAGGTGATTTCCGTGTTAGCTCAATATTTTTCAAAATATCAAGCAACTGATTTTCCGTGAATTTCGGAATGTTAGGGAGCACCTCGACTGCCTGCTCCCTCAAATACTGAAGAAACGTTCTGTTTCTTATTTGATCCTGAAGAAACGCCGCTTGACTCCTCCACTTTTGAAGGCGATTAAAATCAGACTTTGTCGTTGGAGATGATTCATCAAAATCCTCATTCTGAATCGATGTCGCTTTCACGTCGCTACTACGTTGACTGCGAATCTCTTCATTTTTTTCAGCCGCAATCGCGTCAACCTCAACCGATTTCTCTGAAAGAAGACCTTTTTCAAATTTTTCCGAATGTTTTGCATCATTACCGACCGATTCGAGGGCGTCGTTTCGTATAGATATTAATTTTTTTATTTGACCGTCCACAATTGACTCCTGCTCACGACCAGGTAAATTGGCTTCTTCGGCATTTAAATAGACAGTCGAACTCTTGTACTTGGACTTACCTGGAACGCTAGCTCTATTCTCTCTATTCTGATCCAGATCTTTGTCACCGACTTCTTCATTGTTCGAAACTACCTCGTCGACAACTTGTTCTTCTTGATTCCTTTCAGTTTCTTCCACTTGAGCCTGGTGCAAACTACGAAGCTCATTGCGTACATCCCCACTCACAGCCTCGGTATTTTCTATTCGCGTCTCATCCAAATTATGTTCCGCCAAATTTTCGATCTGTCCCGTCTCTTCCTTATTTAAATCTGTCTTTTCCGTCTGTTTCAAGCTGGCAACGTCCTCCAAGTCCACTTCAAGATTGGATGAAGTGTCCGCGCGCTTCTCTTCTTCCGGCTCCGCCCTACCTTCGTCGTCGTTCACATCCACGTTTTTCACATCCACGGGCAATTGCTTGACATTAATCTCAATGGTATCTTCCTGCGAATCCTGGCTGTCCTCCGCATTACTGTCCGGTATCTGTCGTTGGTCCAAGACCTCGGTGTCGTCGGACTCGACCTGCGCGTCGAATCGTCGAATACCTTCGTCCTTCTGCGCATTCTCCTCGACATTCTGTGCGGCATTCTCTCCATTCGGCAACACGGACTTCCCGGGAAGGCTCACGTCGTTCCGTCGTCTTTTCTTCGCTACGTTACCTTCGTCACCAGCTTCGGTCTGAATCTTTTCAGGATCCTTGACGAGTATCTCTTGCGCTGGATTCGTCCTCTCTTCGCCACTGATATTTTTATCTCCATCTCCATGTTCCGCTTCCGCCAAGCTCGCTTGTGCTAGTTCCACATGCTCCTTATCTACGTTAGCAGGATCGAAATCGCTCACCGGATCCGAAATTTTCCCATGCACTTGGTCCGTAATGACACCGCTGTCATCGTGAGGCACACTCCGCGCTCGTGCGTGAAGGACGCAAAGCAGAAGGAAGAAACAGAGAGGCACGAGCCGGTGGATGCTCGCCGTTGACCGTGGGCGTCGAGAGTTGAGTGCTCTCATGGTCGCGGTCGAGAGGCGAATGTCTCGGCCACTTCTGAGTCGGCCTATGGTCAGCCATACCACACGCATGGTGATACACATACCATCGCCCAAAGCACGCCGACTGTAGCCAGTTCCACCGACGAAGGAGCAAACCTGTAGATGAATAACAGTCTGGCATTTCCATTTTTGCGGTGCCCCTCTACGCGGCTACTTCGGGGTTGCGGGGTAACGAGCTTCGCAGCCAACGAGTTCGACCGTGGCCGACCGGTTGCGTTTCCTGCGCGGAAATGGCAATGGCATCAGGTGCATCGATCGCACGATTTATCCGTACGTGTCCTACGCGATTTCCTTAACGCAACAATTAATCGTGCAAATTAGCCGAACCGTTCGAGCGTTATCGTGTTTACGTCGATTACTTGTCAACGAGGCTGAGGATGTTTATTCACTTCAGATCGTTTGACAATTATAGTTTACGTACGCTCTTGTCGCGAGGAGCAAGACGCGCAGAAGAAGAGAAACGCCATAAACATAGCTAAGTGCATGGCATGTACATTTTTGCAGCGTGAAGATCGACTTGTGCACACGCCATCTTATATACTGAGAAATAGAATCTAAAATAAAATCCTAAATCGTAATTGAATATTTTTTTGGCATTTTTTATAAGTCTCTTACTTTTCTTTTCATAAGATAAAATAATTTTATTTTTTCTTTTATATACTAAAATAATATTAATTATATTATTTGTTATTAATAGAAAGCTATTATTAATCATAATAATGTCCTATAATCAATTAGAAAAAGTAACGTCTTGTAAACATCTATATAATCTAATATCTTAATTATATTCATTATAAAAAGTCACCAAGTTTTTTAAAAAGATAAAAACTTATAATTAGAGGATACGAAAATAAATTAATTGGCAAGATGAATGACCAGCAACTACAGATCTTAAGTGAAAATCGAAAGAAGCAAAGAAAATAATAATCTATAGATCTCTGAACGCGATGTTGCGTAAATAAAGATCACAGATCGGGTTTCGCGCGCGTATTAAGTACAGTCTTGCTCGCGCGCTTTGCTACTCGCGCTGGTATAAAGGATTGAATTTTTAGTCCTTGAAGGAATCGAGACTCGTAGGAATGGCCAGGAAGAAGGGGCATCCTGGCCTATGGGGAGTGGAGAGTAATGCATTTTTACAGCGAATTTTATTTTCCAAGATGGTCGGCACGATGCTCCCTACTTCCCTCTCCTCGCTCCTTTCGTACTGGATTCACTGTGCAAAGACGATGCAATAAACCTGTATTGCCTTTCTTTACCGTCTGCCTTGCTTACGGTGCGTTCACAACGTGTAATGCGATTTATACTGCTTCGACATCGTTTCGTGTAATTTTATTCTCATTAACAATTTTGAACATGTTGTCTCAATCGCGTGACTTTAATTCCCAAGATACCAATGCATCTTTTTATGCTTCAAGAAAGGGCTGTGAAAAGGAGAATAAGGGATATAAAAGACTGTAATTTCCTTATAATAATTTTTGTATTTTGTATTTTTACTTTAGTTAAGAATTCTATTGAGATAACGTAACTAGCTACAGAGCAATCTCTGCCGGCTTTATAATAAACCTATTGAGGTAAACCGCGTCGATCATCGACCATGACTTTTCGTTGAGCTACTTACCAGACCGTTAATGAACTTTATGACGCATAATGTTCCTTGTAATGCCTCGTTATGAGGTCAGGCAGCAGTTGTTAAGTTAGTTGGAAGAGCCGTGCATCATTCGTTAAAGACCGCTATTTGCAGCAACATTGCACATATCAATAGCTGCTGATGCACGTTCAGGAGATTGACACGGCAAGTATTTAAGCAGATAAGCAGTATTGGAAAAACTAGTTTAAAGAAATACATCTACATACTATTCGTAAATGGATATTCTAAGCTCATAAAATATTTCTTGAATGAAGATTAGAAGGTGTGTGTGCGCGTGTGTATGTGTTACAGAGGATTTCATCGGAAAATTGTGAAGCAATGCCGTTCCAACTACTCTTGGTTCAGCCACTCCTTTTCAAGGTGATGGCCACGCGTGAACGGTCGTTGCACGATGGCCGTGACAGTGACGTGACGTAAAAAGTGAAAGACGATAGATCATTCTTGAAATTTATTTCTCTTATCAAGATGTAATATCGTTCAAGTAAGGGATCCGCTAAGAAATGAGACCTGGTAAGTTTTAGGTTAAAAAGTATTTTATATAAATTACTAGTCAATATTTTTCAAAATTTACTGAAAAATGAGACCTAGTAAATTTTCTATTAAAAAATACTGTAAACTAATTACTTATTAAAATTTTCAGCGTTCTCGAGAAAGCCATTGTGGATTTTATTACCATGTAATTTTATTTTAAGACACACGATACATTAAAAGAATGCTTTCTAACATTAGAATGCGGGTCATTCTCTGGATTCTCCGAGGTATTTGTAAAATCGGCACCGAGGAGGAATCCGAAAGAGGTGCGCAGAAAGTCGGTGCGCAGCGAGCGGGCAATTCTCTTTCGAACCGCTCGGTTGGACGGAGGGAATCATACGGTTGCTCGTGCGGGTCCGAATAACACGTATTTCGTGTAGTCCGACGCAGGAGAAGTTCAGGAGAAGACAGAGGGAAAAAGGTCGGTCGAAAGAAAAGGATCGTCAGTGTCGATGAGTTCGGGTGGTGGTAAACCGGTCTGAGAATGGAGGCGATTGGCCGGATCCTGGCGTATGTGCTATTGGCAGCTGCATTTACGAAAAATGTGTTTGCAACGAGTGCCGCGAACGTCAAATTTTCGAAAGACAGCTGCAAAATCGCACGATGCAATGCCACGAAACTGGAGTTGGTCCCGGATCCAGCGCCGCTGAATTCCAACATCGAAAGTCTTCGGAGTATCCTGGTTAACTCATTCAAGAACGAACAGGATCAAGGTTTGAAGCGTAACATTATTTTCACTTCAATAAAAAAAGAACGTTAGACGAAGTAGAATTAGAAAACAAAATTTTAATCAAAATATATAATATTTATTTATAATAAATTTTTCTAATATGAACACCTAATTACACTATCTTCTTATAAAAGTAGAAAAATTACTTTAAAATAGTATAATCATAAACATTATTTTTTTTATTGAAGCGGTTATGTAATTATTTAGAGTAATATATAATAATGTTAATTATATTGATATTTATTATCCAGAAATTGGATTTGAGAGGTCACGCACTTTCGGACACAAAAGAATTCAGTTCATGCTGATGCCGATGATGTACAAAATGGGAGTGATGACGACAATGATGATGTTAATAATAGCGATCTCAGCAAAAGGACTTCTTGTAGGTAAGCATTATTACTTTCGTACGCGGTAAGAAGTGTCACCCGCATAAATGTATAACGGTCTCATGGACATCTTAGACAGACGTAACCTGCATATATGATTAGGTGATATTGCTGACTCATTTACTGACATATGAGCTATGCTATTCAAATGAGCATTAGATTCAGATGGAAGACTTTTTACTTATTTCCCAGCATTTCTAATAATTATTTGACTAAAAGAATTTCTTTTTAATTATTTCTGGTCAATCGCTAAATTACTTAAATTTATTATTCATCATCGCGTATGAAGAAACCTATAGTGTATAATTAACAGTCGTAATCGTAAAATTTTTTATTAGAAATTTCACGTATTTCTCGATGACCGGTTTACTTATTTAACCGTCTGTTAAATTTATTGTTGTTAGAATATATTAAGATTCTACAATCCGTAAAATTTATGACTTATTTTAGCATACGGAACGGAAGTTTTAATCTGTGTTTCACCATTTTTAGGCGTCATACTGCTTGTGCTTAAACTCAGCACCTTCCTAGCGAAACTCAATTCCGGCTGGCACACAGCGCATCCATTGCCATTACAGCAACCAGTTCACGTGCACCTTCACAGCGCATATCCTCATATTCATCCACAAATGTACCAAAGCTGGGAGCCAGCGGGTGGTCTCTCATATGAGGACCAATATTACTATAAAGGATGAAACTTGTATAAATTACATATATAATTTCAATCGGGAGATTTTTACTGAAAAGCCATTAATGAAAAAAAGGTCAAAAGAAGATGTCGATAGAAACTATATTATATGTATAATATTTTTTAGATAATTTTTATCTTCTTGTGTCCATTAATTTATTCAGATAATATTATTAATAGTGGACTTTTTTGTGGCTGCAAATATTAATATTTGCGATAGCAATCATATTTGCAAAAATACTTCTTGCTACTGAGATGCTATTTATTGGAAGCACTTAATCGTGCGAAAAATAAGAATTAGAATATTAATTTAATAAAATTGATTTTTTTACGCTGACACAGTGACCCATTTTTTCAAATATTTTGTTGTAAAGTAAATTAAACATATACGGGTATACCAAAGGAATCTTCCTAACTTATAATAATAATTATAAGTACGCAAAGTATAAATAACACATTTCCTTTTCAAAGGAAATACAAGTAGCGTTTTATAACGCAATAAATATGTAATTATTTATTATATGTGATAATTTATTCATTGTAGTATAACATTTATTACACATATATGAGATGTGCCACATGATGCGCCTTCAAGATACGTAAACGAATCAGACACAATGTCCTATGCACATTGTATGGAAAATTAGGAACACATTATCTCTCATTATATTTAATCTAACATTATCTCATTATGTTCATTAAACGATAATCACATATAAATATTAATTTGGTCTGTAGTTATGAAAAATCTATGTAATGTAGAACTACATTTTCATGTAAAAAATTTCATGTAAAACAAAAAATACTTAGATAAATTTAAGAATTAACTACACATATACCTCATGTTAACACTAAGAATATATTTATGTTGCAATATGATAAGTTTTTCATAAATGTCTGTAATATTGTATATTTATAAATTATATATTCATTTTCGGACATATGTATACATTTGTTAATATTCTGTATATATATTCTTTATTTATGTTTCTTTCTTTTATTTTCTTCGAAGTCGACTATAAAATTTAATATTTCTTGAGAAATAGAAATAGAATAGAAATATTATAATAAAATATAATTTTTCTAGAAATCGTTTCCCTATTTCTAGATTTCTAAAATTAATATATTCATCGACAAATGGCCAGTGTAGCGAATCGCTGAACGAACATTCATATTACGTCTGTTCCGGTGTAAATAGCATTCTCCGGCAAAACGAGACCCAGTTTTCCCGGCCTAAGGTAACTAGCGTGGGGTATCTGAACGAATAAAAAAGTTAAATATCTCTCTGCGCTTCGTGTAACACAGAGCAGTCTACATGGCAAGCGAACAGGAGAACGACGGTGACGCGCTGTACAGTGCATATCAGAAAGAAGATCAGACGGAATAAAAATCTGTAAAACAGTTTCATTTGATATTTTCCAGTTTATTAGTGAAATGTTCCTTTAATTAACTGTGAATGAATCGCGAGTAATATCGCTGATGACACCATAATGGAATAGCAATAGTGTAATTTAGATTATCGTGAAAGTTATATGAGTGTGGATCTAACATCATATAATCACATGTTTTACATACATACAAAAAATATATTTAAATACAGAGTAAGTTACAAAATAATTTAATAATAATAGTTTTAAATCTTTATTAAATTTATCAAATAAGTATAACAAATATTCATTTTAAAAGTTTATTTTAATATATATATATCATATATAAATTTAATAAATATAATCGTCAACGTATATAAATCTTCTATTTTGGAAGAAAATTTGCAAATGAGATTCTCGATATTTCAGTTAAAAAATCCATCATAAATTTGAGGACATGAATGGGACAAGGCTCTTTGTTTGCAATATTATTATCTGGCTAGTAACATCGTCAAAACTGTTAATTCGAGCTGAAGAGAGGCTAAACAGTTCTCAAAGCAGCCTCTGCAAGAACCAAAGTTTGAAAATCTTCCCAGGAATCAAGTTTTTTTGGTCGGACAGTGCGCTCAATATTCATGTAAGAGTTCACGACCTACTGCAAGGTATTGACAGTACTTTATTTACTTTCGCACTTTACCTTTGAAGAAGATTAAGATTTCTCTTCTTTAGAGACGGAAGTGCAGGCGAGAGGCAAGAAGGACAAGAAGAAGAATCCTTTGCAGAAACTCGGATTCATGCTGATGATGACGCCATTTATTATGCAGGTTTCTGATTTACTCTTCTCATTAACATTCCTCGCTGAAGAAGAAATGATAAAATGTCTCCTTTCCAGATACTCTCCTTACCGGGCGCCATAGCGGCTATTAAAATATCGCTTTTGAGGAGTATCATGGTGGCGCAACTAGCAATCGCAATAATGTTCTACAATCTAATAAGAAGTTCTCAAAACTCTGACGTAGTGGTGGTCCGTCAACCATATCATGCCGCACACTATCGTCACGGTTATCCGGATAACGTGGAAGATGAATGGTTCGGTAGATGAAATACGCGAACGAGTGTGACAATAAGAACAATATATTCTCGTGACGCAGGAGGTGGCCAATTGCCATTTCGATTTTCCAAAGCGACATTCAAAAGTACTGGAGACATCTGTGATATAGAAATCGTAATGCTCAATTGCAAAATTAATTTGTTCAATTTTGAAATTATTTACAGACTTTATATATATATAAATTATTAAATTATTTGTTAAATATATTTTATATATATTTTTATTTGTAAAAAATGTAACTCGCAATATCCGAGAAAATATATTATCGATCTCTCGTCGACTGCGTGCTCACCTGTCCGCATTTTACTTCGCATTAAGCAGAATGACGATATCAAGATGTCGGCTGACCCACTTCGGGCCTCCACATAACGGCATTTTGGTCCAGATTCGCGCATTCGCGTGCGGACATTCCCATTCAGGTTTTCTCATTTCTCTCTCGGTAAATTCGACATCGAAATCGAAATTAGAATTCCATTGCGCTTCTCGGCGATAACAAAAAAATCCTTATGACGGCGGAACCGCAAATAGAGTTCTTACGTGTCTACGCGAACGAGCGAAGAATGTACAGATTGATTGTAGCGTAAACGATCGAAAACGATTATATCGGAAGCTTCGTCGACGACGAACTGAATCTTCGGGACGTCGATATTCGCGATGCGTATATGTGCCAGAAACCCACCTTCCGCGAGTGGTTGGCGTCGTTGGTATGCCACGGAGAATCGTTGTCCCTAAATCGATACCTCGCAATACAAATCAGATCGACAATGCCGTTTTCTGGACTACAAAATGCATGATGCACAGTGCGTACCCAGATAGCAAATAGGAATTAAACAAACGTTCGCTTATCGCGAACCGTTCCAGCCGCGTAAACACCGCGTTACGTGGAGGAATTTAGATCTCTTTCGCCGATTCTCCAGCAATTCGATATTCCACGAACGGAGTTTCTAGTTCTAGAGCCTGTTCCAGATCGCAGCGGAATACCCAGATCGGCGAATGTATTAGGCTTAGTTCGGAGAAACATTTAAGCTCGGCACGAAAAGAGTTTGAGTTTCACGACTGTAAAGATCCCGGGTATCCATCTAGCGTATACGCTTTTACGATTATCAGGAAAACAGTACTTTTCTCACCCGCCAATTTCGACTCGGTTGTGGTATTTAACACTTTCTACATATGTCCGACTGTATCGCGCAGTTTTAACTACACGACATCCAGGCTTCGTCTCCCAGGATTGTAGCTCACCGTGACCATAAGTTTATAACGGTGCTAACTTTCGATGATCATGCGATTTCTAATCTCGTCAAGTCCAGTCTCATATATTCAGATGAGATTTTCGAGGCACAATTTCCGAATCCGACGCGAATCACGTGTGAACGGCCCTGACCCTCATTTTACCGTAGTGTCCTATTTACGTACGGGTGCTCGGAAACAAGAAAAAGATCTTCTCCAACAAAGGTAATCTTCGACATTTTATCGAGGCTACCTTTCACGATTTTCTTAACAATTTATTTTAATCAAAGCAAAATTAGCTGTAGCGAGAGTTTCCTAGAATATGTCGTACGCTTCGTACAACGGAGTGCAAAAATTACAACAGATTCTGCTGACATTAGGTATTCGGTGTCCGAAGTTGACCTATGCGCATTGAATGTGCATTAATTTATTATAATCCTGCAACGTCCAGCACTCCCCAGAGCGTTCGCTTCTTAACAAGAAACACCGATCTAACAGCGTTAAGTGTGAGAAAATAAAACGAAAGGTCATCTAATAAATACAAGCTTATCGTGATCGATGTAAATGTCCTCTCATCCCGAGCTTGTTAATGTCCACTAGAAAAAAGCGTTATTCTGTCTCTTAAAGTCATCTACGTCAATAACAATTTAAATTAATTTTATATAATAAATTTTAATTAATTTACGGTAGTTAATGAAATTTAATTGGCAAATTAACTTGCATTAAAGAAGATTAAAACTTTTTTATTCATACATATTAATTATTCTGTCATAATTAATTTTATTAATAAATTTAATTTTAATCATTCTGTCATAATATTAAGTTCAATTTTTAAGAAAAAAAATGGAATATCTGAGGAATCTGAAAATTGTGTCAAATATAAAAAATTGTGCTATGTCCATTAAATAACTTATATGAAGAGTACAGTTAAATATTTATTGCTTTACCTGCCTATTTCACTCATAACTCAAATAAAACATCGATAAAATTCAATATTGTTTCTTACACGACAGTAAAATCTTATAGCTGGGAATGCAATTTACAGCCACGATACATTCGATCTATGATCATTAATGATCCCCATGCAATTACCTCCCAGTATCCTCCGCGTATGTTAAATGCGTGAAAGCATTTGGCCATCGAGAAAAACGTCAAAGGCCTCCTGATTTTTCCTTCTTGTCCCCTTCACGCTTTCCTCTTCTCCGTCGTTGTCTTCTCTCCGCTAGATCGTTTCGTAGATAAATCAGCGGGGAAGACGAGAACATTTTTCTCGTTTGTTACGTCACCGTTGCATGCTCGGAGGACTCGCTCGTGCCATCATTCAGTCGCGCGAACTCGAAGCCGCAGGGATCTCCGCGGGATGTCGTCCTTCGTGGTGAGGATGCAAGGACGGCGAAGAAAGATACTCGTTATCACGCACGATAAAGCAAACGCGATTTTCAATTGCAGAGGAGATGGGGCGATCTTCTGTGCCTGTTGTGCTACCTGGTCGCGCAGCATCGCATCGTCGCGGACGATATCAGACCTTACGAGTTCTCCTTCAACATAGTCGATTTCCAGCACAGATTCGAGAAGAAAGGTAATACCGCTCGAAGGAAGTGTCGGACGAGATTTTTATTAGAGATAAATAAATTAAATAATTCTCGTTGACTAATGCGCTTAATGCGCTTAATTTCGTCCATCTCTTCGTTAAGATGCCGAGGGGCTGATTAACGGGGAATACGGTTTTATCACGGCCGATGGTGTTTATCACGAGACTGGATACAGAACCGACAAAAATGGGGACTTTATTATCACGAGACAGAGAAACCGGAAAATAACAAGTTGTGAGTTGCATGTTCAGTGAAACAATAAATTTAAATTTTAATATCTTGCGCTATTCTAATCATCTGAACGTGCCTTGTTTTGGCTTAATAAGTGAAGGACGCGCAAGAGATATTCAAAGACAGGCCGGAAGCAGCGAAGAAATTAATCGAAGCCGTGATGAAGGCCTGCAGCAGCTGTAAACTAGCAGTAAAGAAGGAGGATGATCGGCCAAAACCTATCAAGATAGTTACAGAACCGCCGCCGCTGAAAAAAGTGGATCCGATATTGAAGCAGATGATGAAGATACTGACAGGTAAAGCAAAAAAGAATCTGTCCGCAGTGAATGAGATAATTATAAATTCGCTCTTTTTTTTTTTATACAGCCAACACGTCTGCTAAGAATCTCTCAGAGGAGAAAAATAAAACCATCAAGAAGGAGGACATGAAAAACATTACGAAGAGCATGGTGCGGGCTGCGAAGAAGCTGCTGTCTGAGGAGGATAAAGTCGCCGTAAACGATCGAGTCCTGGAGAAAATGGCCAATGATCTGTTCTATCAGTTCAATTATACGATAACGTCGCACGGCCATCACGAGGACGGCTATCGCGACGGAAGGAAGGACGGTAGTTATCGATCTCAAAACGAAAACGGTATCGACACGCAGGTGAGGTATCTGTCTAACGAATTCGGGCATCAGCCCAACATCACGTTCATTCCGCAAATGAACGCGCCCGACGAGGAGCATGCTCTCAAAGGATACTCGTTTCGTTGGTTTTGGTCGTAAATTCGCGACTCTTTGTGTAATGCCGATTTTATTTTAACCCAGATTTGTTACGGAATATGCTAACACTTATTTAAACAACATGAGCCACGTCTAGAGACATACAATTCTCGGTATTTAAAGTTTATCGTCATTAGAAACAAAATAATTTGCCACATAATTACTATAAAAATAATTGATCACAAAATGGATCTCATTTGCTAAGATAAAAATAATTTAAAATACAAATGTTCTGATAATCTTCTTTAAAACAATTTGTTTTTGGAAATGTAATTTTATTCGTAATTTTTTAATAATCTCATGGACACGGCTTCTTCATAATATATACACTTAAAAAGTATTATATGATTTAGATTAAGTTATATTACAAATTTGAAACAAATAAAAATAATATTTTATTATAAAATAAAAAATCTTTTTAAATTTACGCTCAATTTCTCACAATTTATTCGAAACCTTCAAGTAACGTAAAAATAATTTGTCGTCTTTCCTTTAGTTTCTAACAGGAATGAAAACGGTATGAAGGCAAAAATGTAACCAGACCAGTAAAATTAGCCTAATTCGCAATTAAGAATATCATTAAATTTACACGGTTTTTTTATTTTTTTAAGAAGAAGTACTAGTGTTCATTATTTCTAGTTACACAAGTAATACAAGTGTTGTTTACATGTACATCAGCGAGTCAAGTATTTGGTACTTGTCGACCAGATGTTTCAGACTTATTACTACAATGACTCGAAATTCATATTCGAGGGTCGCGAATACGCGATAAAACTGTCACATAAATAATAACGAGATAACGGTAACGATAGTAAAGCCCACGACGTTGGTTTTTCTGTTCCACAAAGCATGTTACACTTGGTTCGCACAGTTATTCTTTTTCTCGCGTTGCAAATAACAAAGACGGCACTTCTCTTCCGAAAAGAAAAATTAAAATCTTTAAAAACAAACATATTAAATGGCTGCGCGAAGAGACCTTTACGCAGATAAGTCGTATTTCGTTTCATTATGACAGGTTCCACACGTATACGCAACTTATCATAATGATAATCGCGCGCCACTACGCCTATTACATCGTGTAATTGACGATTAAACGGCGACGCGGACAAAATACGGAAAGGGCGAGCGTAATCG
>VBVR01002789.1:0-20575 GCA_011638315.1 Tetramorium parvispinum | reverse complement strand
GCATTTTTTTATCCGTAAAGCCAATTCGATGATTTCTTGTTCATTACAAAATGAACCTGTAATGTCGGTATCCAGCATCCCCTTAACAAACGAACATATTCAAACCGACAAAGGTTGCGTTCCATTTAGCATTCGCCACGCTCGTGGAATCATTTCACCCTAATTGTTATTCATCAAATATTAAATATGAACCAACGATGCTCGTGAGCATTGCAAGCGTTAAGTGAAACGTACCCAAAGTAGCTAGCATGCTCGGTAGACGAAAACTGAAAAAATAAAAATTGCAAACTATTTTGTCGAAACCTAGGTACATATGTACGGCTAAATTCCTTGTAACGACGTTTTTTTCCTAATTACAACGCTTTGCTAAAGCGGAAACTTTAAATCTTCACCAATAACATTGAAGAGTATAAGCAAGTATAAATTAATTAGAACACTTTTTACCTAGAGTATAATAAATCTAAATGTTGTAAAATTTTATTTTCTATATCTATATAATTTTTAAAAAAAGAACTGCCATTTTTGTCTCATACACCGTGTCTTACACCACTATTGCCCGAGTCTTATGTCAGGTAGTCACATGTTCAGTGTACAAAGTAGAAGTGCCCCAAAATAATATAAATAGGAATTTGGATGATTGTTTAAACAGGGAGAATATAAAAAATCAACCTAAAAAGTAAGCATTACCTTGTATTGTTCTCTCAAGTTTTTAAAGAACATTATTATTATCTCGATATTTGAAACATCTTGATATCTTTTGAAATCTTTTCCTTAAATATTTGCTTACAATAGAAGTATTGGTGGACTTTCTCTTATTGAATATAAAAACATTAATTGCTTAAATTTATATGAAGAGATTATAGCCATAAGTGATGTAAGTTAATTTTGTGAAATATTAATTTGTGTGCATAAATGCAATCATTTCCAATATTATAGTTTATGTATTTGTAAGTTAATATTAAAAAAAAAACTAGACTTACAACATCATGGTTTTCATCTCTTTATATATTGTAAAAAAATAAGATATTTAATACTACAAAATATGTGATATCACAACAAAATTACCTTGTAAAAAAAGGTAAAAAAAAGCGTCAAGTATACGCCGGCAAAAAATGCTCTAAAAAAAAATAATGATATATTATCAAATAGCGCCAACTATAAAAATGTATACTTATACCAACCAGAAAAGCTATTATTTTATTATTACTCTTTAGTAATAAAATGCTATGCAACGAATAATATGAATCTGTACAGTATTCAAAATACTTGGCGCTGCTAAACCAAAAAAAATAATAAGTTTAAAAAATAAGTTTAATTTTATTTGTAATATATGCATAATATGTGTTCTGGCGAGTTTAATTATGTAATTTAAATTGCAAAAACATTGTAGTTTTTATAAACATTTTAGTATGTAATTTGGACTATAAGGATTTGTTACTAAAGTTAACATATTCGGTTTAGAAGTGCCAAGTATTTTGAATACTGTACAGAATCATATTAATCGTTGCATAGCATTTTACTATTAAAGAGTAATAATAAAATAATAGCTTTTCTGGCGCAATTTGATGATATATCATTACTTTTTTTTTAGAGCATTTTTAACGGGCGTATACTTGACGCTTTTGTTATCTTTTTTTAAAAAGGTAATTTTGTTGTTAACATTAAACACAAAATAAAAAATAATAATTAGTTTATTATTTATACTGTTAAGTAACTTTTTTGAGAATTATTATGATAATTCTTATCGTGATCCGTACGGTTATACCTGAAGTTTTTCTCGCCGCTTAAAATGATGTCTTTACCTGGGATTTTGACCGCTCAAATATCCCACTTTTATCACTTTGACCAGAAACAACAGTACGATGCCCATGATCGTGCTGATGTACACTGTCAGTACGATTATGGGCATCGTACCTAAATGAAATATCTTTATGTTCTCATATTGACAATGAAAATGAGATACATGTTCGCTTTACGAATGTTGAGGGAAAATGTAACAATAAATAAAAATAATAACTTTTCTTCGTGTTTCAATTGATTAAATTACAAGTATTATTACAAATGTATTATTTCTTCAATCGCAAAAAGATTTCATACAAAGAAGTATTAATAATAAATTAATTTGTATAAATTCTTCATTTGATCGAAATAATACATTTCCTCCTTTATATTGGTGTTGGATTTAATGCATCTGTTTTAAAATGAGACCAAGCGTAGCTTGCTGCGATCTTTTTATCTAAGGATATAGATTATATCAACCTGTAATCTTGATTTAGAGATAAATATGGTTGATGCGCATCCTGCTCGATTCTTTAATGATAAACGTGACTACTATCGATCAGCTGATCAACTAGTAGAAGTTGTAAACACGTTCTTACACCTACGCGTTGTACACATGTTCGCCGCATTCATTCATAAATTATATACGCGAGTTAGATTTTCAAAACTATTGCTACAATTCAACGAAAAATCGATATAAATGATCTATCTCAAAAATGAATTTTCTACGTTTTGCATTTCAGAAAAGTATAGATCTTTATCTGATATGAGTATTAAATGTACGTATATACGTATATAGTAAGGAATATAAAGTGCTGAATTATGAAATATAAAACAGTCGTAAAATATTAATAAGTGTCAAAGAAAGAATATTTTTCTTCAGTAAAAATAACGTTGTTACTCAAAAGATGCTAATTATTAATAAATATTTAATAGAAAAACTATTAAAAATTATTTAGAAAATATTAATAAAGGATTAAAAAATTATTTTTTTAAATGAATAAAATAAAAGATTCGATAATTATCTTAAATATTTCGCAATAAATTTTTTAATTTTTGAAGCAATGTTGAATACCATTTTGTCTAATTTTAACAAATTCCTTTTATGTCATGTTGTAGTAGTTAATAATGAGAATATTTAATTATATTCTGAAAGAGAAACTAAACATTTTATCCCACAAGAATATATCGGCTAAGTTAAAGTTAAAACTTATTCTTTAAAATACAGACATTAGAAACAATTTCTAATAACATTCTTGTAGAATTAAATGTTATATGATACAAAAAATTAATCTTCACAGATTTTTATGTTACAGTAGATATTTAGATTTAGTTATTGAATTATTAGCTTAAACTTGTAAATTTTAAGTGATTTGATTTTCTTAGCCCTAAAGGTATTGTGATCTTTTCGTATTAAAAGTTTTGAATATAATTAATTATTAACTAATTAATTATTATACTATAGTTATTATAAAATATATTATACATGAATATTGCGGGACGACCAATATATGTAATACGCATATACTATTTTTGTACGTACAGTTTTTATTCGAAAATATTATAAGGACACTAAATATTATGTACTTAGAATGTCGCGCGTTGCTTAGATTCTAAGGAGTACATATTCAGAGAGGCACGGGATGGTAGCTTTTCATCTTTCGTATGCGATCGCGAGAATCTATATTATCGTATGTATAAATCTCCAAAAAAACAAAAGAACGAGAATTTGAGGAGGGGGAGGAGGGCAAGGATCCAGTGGTATGTACAAGTAGGGATTATCTCCGGGATTATATATCTCGTTCTTATCGAGCATCGATTTTCGAAAATCGCATCGCAAGACGTAACTCGCCACATTCGTCACACGGATAGAAAAGAAAAGAAAAGAGCTTTTTCCCGCAAGTTTCGTCAGCGATCGTACGCGATGATATTTCCTATGAGAAATCGATACGCGACCGCATGCGGTGATATGCGTTTTATCGATCCTAATTTATATAAATAATAATCATAGTTATAGTCGAGTCGCGGAAGAGAAACCGGGCGCGGTGCGTTTTCCCTTGCGAAAGCAGAAGCGCTTCGCTCCACTTTAATATTAGTGTTACGGCTCGATCGTCAGGCGGCCAAGATGACACTTTCTAATTGTGATAAGACGAGATCTCACCCGAAATCTCGCGTTTTAACGCGCCCGTCGCCCGATTGCTTTCTCCGTGTCTTTCAGAGTTGCGCCCTCGTTTCTCGATTCGCCGTGGTCGGTTACCACATTTTATCCGACGTGATTTCCGGACTTGCCGAAAAAACGATCGATCTCTGATAACCGAATCGCGCGGCCGGTCGACGCGTCGGCACGTCGTTCGTTTCGCGGATGATAAATCACTTTCTCGCGGAGAAGCCGTCGCCGGTCGGGTCCAGCAGCCATGGATAGTTGTTGGGGCACTCCATACAGGTGAAGAGACGTAGAGTCTCGCCGGGTAACTCTCTGGTCGTCAGAGGGCAAGCATTGGGCAACGAACAGTAAGGTAAACCCTTTTCATCACAAGTCTCCTTCCAATCCTGAAAATCTCTAAGCGCGGAGAGCTCAGTGGGCTGCTGCATCCATTTAATCACCTGGAAGAGAAACGAGATATGAAGATTTATGAAAATAATATACGAATGTATCAATGACTGTTAAAAGTGCAAGCTCGATCTCTCACCTGCACCATAGTAACGAAGTACACGTCGCTCCTGGCAATCATCTCCTCGATAAACTTGATCAGCTCTTCCTTGTACTCCTTCTTACTCTTCAACCAGGATGCATGGAAGTGCAGACCGAGTGGCGCCCGGTTGCTATTGAAATGCCTATTGAAATTGTGTCTGAGCAGACGAGCAAACTGTTCGCCGGTCTGGATGTTGGAGCAAGAGTCGACCATGTGACAACCCGGCAGGGATTCGTCAAAGGTGGGATCATCCCTGCGGTCCAGCTCGTTCATCACCATCTCCCAGACTGGATGCGACCTCGACGGACAATTACCGCCATTGCCGTTGCATCTGTGAGGCATCCTGAAGTACAACGTGTACGGCCAAATTGGCACACGTCCCAGAGACGCCGTAATAGAGGCATCGTATACAAAGAACTGATCAGCCATCATCTCGAATTGCTTGTTACCGCCGACCCTGAGGTAAGGTGCCCGTACGCCGATGATGGAGC
This sequence comes from Tetramorium parvispinum, assembly GCA_011638315.1. NCBI lineage: Eukaryota > Metazoa > Arthropoda > Insecta > Hymenoptera > Formicidae > Tetramorium > Tetramorium parvispinum. Next base: position 15,612 of record VBVR01002789.1, on the reverse strand, counting down.
CATCGGTGATGTTGGCAAAACGTTCGATGATCAACCTGGCACCGGCCATCTCTGCCAGCCAATCATCGTACGTACCCTGGCTCCAATATTGCGGATCCTCCTTGTGTGTCAACGAGAACACCGCGATCTCATGGCCTTTTCGATGAAGATCCTGCACCGCCGAATAGTTGGTGTACTTGTGAGAGACAAAGAACGTACCGCGGATTTGGCAGCCGTTCGGGTTCTGGCGTTGCCCGTTGAAGACCTCTTCGTAGAGATCGATATTGTCTACGTTCACGGCTCCGTTGAAAGTGATTGTAATCATCTGCGGCACTTGCTGAGGATCGATGTTGCCGGGTATACGAGTACCATCGGCCGAACAGTAGCAATCGGGCAGGACGCATTGCGTGGGATCGCAATCCGGGGCACGATTGGGATCGGTCTCCACGGCTGTAGCACGAATGTTTTTTTTCCATATTAACCATCAATCATCAAAAATATTAATGTAATATCACCCAAAAAAAAATAATTTTAATATACATGGAATCCTCTAAATCTTAGAGGATTTTATTCTTATATTGACCTCAAAAGGATTCCTCCTAAATCAAGAGAAAAATAGTAGAAGTAAAGTATCAAGAGTATTTAAAAAAAAAGTATTTTTCACTTTAATGAAAGAGAAATATGTTTAATGTAAAACAATAAGCTTTGAATATGAGATTATAGGAAGAATCACTTTGAACTTTGAATTTTTTTTGGGTGTTCTTTAAGAAGAATTTAACTTAAAGTGCCGCTTAAGTATGTGTCGAGTTGTCTTGATATTGAAGTTATTAAATATCATACAACTTCAATACCTTAACAATTACGCTCGACGATTCTATTGCACAACATGATTGTAATCCTAATCTGGGATCGGCTCATGTTAACATCACATGATCGCAGTAGGCGAACGTAGTACGTTGCAACACTTACTGCAGGCGTTCTCGTCGGACTCGTCCTTGCAGTCTGGCTTGCCATTACAGAAGAGTTCCTTGTCGACGCACTCGCCGTTACCGCACGACAATTTCCCCTCCGGGCAAACGGGTTCATCGGTTTTGAGGATGGGCAAGACCTTACGTGGCTCTGTAAAATGCAATCTCCATTAAACCGCGCGACGCTCGTCCGCAAATTGATTACCATTCAAGATATCGAGCAGTAATCCATTGAATATCAATGGAACGTCCATAAAATGCCTAGTACATTAAAATATTTATTATGCTTTCAATCAATCAATTATGTATCAATTAATTACTGTTCGTGACTTTGAGCGCTATTTTCTTTATTAGGGACAGCTTAAAACTAAATCGATCATTATTAATTACAGTAAAATAGACGAAAGATGTTGTAATACATGTTTTAAGGCAGATTACTGTAATATTGTTCGAGATCGTTATCGTTATCATGCTCCACGTAAATCGCGTGAAGAACTAGACCGGTGGTATAATCAAAGCAATTGAGAGTAATAGGCACTTTATGGCTGTCTACTGAATACTATATGAAATTCTAACTGCTGTTGGTGCTCTAAGTAATTCACGTGACCAGCTACAGGTGTAATCAAGGCCCGACTGCCACTGTTCCCCGTTTTATTTACACGCAGCAGCGCAGGAATCGTGTGTTGTTCGGCACAGTAGACTTGGCGAGTACGAAGATGCAAAATAAATCGGTTAAGCTGGGGGAGGTCGTGCTGAATTAATTCGTGCCACCCAATTTCCGCAGCCTACCTTATCACCTTAGCGAACAGTGACATATTAAATCTCTACTCTGTGTATCTTTTAACGTGTGGCGGCGGAGTATATACATATGTATATACAGGCAGCTCAAGGATTTCGAGCTCTCGCAATTCTTACGGAGAGGAGAACGCAATTCTTACTGAGAAGAGAACTTAACAGTCGCGCTCGTTCCTACGCTACTGCCCTTCGAGTTTCTTTTTTTTTTCTTACTTTGATTCTCTCGAATGGCTTTCGTCTCGTCTCGTTTGTGTCGTTCCCTTTTATTTTTGTCCACCGGTCTTTTTTCTTTACACTTACCACACGAAGTGCGCATTTTGTCGGTCGATCAACGCTTCTCAAAGCTTTTCGTTTCATTGCCCACGAAAGGGTAAATGTATACGACTCGTCCTGCAACCTCTTTACCGGTTCTCGCAGGAAGACTATTTGTCTTTCGCCCGACGGCGACTCCAAAGATAAACTTTGACTCGGCATTTGTCTGCCTCGTCGACTGGCAGCGATGCACGCAAGCCGTTATTCGCGTATATGAGAGAATGAGAGAGGCAGAGAGAAAGAAAGAAAGAGAAAAAAATGAGCTTTGGAAATGTGATGGTGCGAGCGAAACTAGAGGAGCGAGAATAACTATATATTGTAAAATTAAATTAGAGTGTAAAGCAGCGTGGACATGGAGGAATTTGGCATGTTTGGTGATGGCGATTTTCAGATTAATTGATGAACGTGAATGAATAATGGCCTCTCTTTTTGTTATTCACTTGCATTTCGTGAAGATCCAATTTGTTAAAACTTTTTCCATAATCTTCCGTCACTTGAAAATTGATGATTCTTGTTCCTATACTTTTTAGCTTAACTACCGTTTGCAATCAAAAGAAAGTACGACATCCTGTTCACTGATCGACAGCTGCAACCGATTGAAATTACGGAAATGGATGTGAAAAAAAGTCTCGTCGTGTGACGGACATGAGACGAGAATTACTGGCGAAAGAGGAATCTCTCTCTCTCTCTTTCTCTCTCTCTATGAAATTAACGATCGAACTGATCACGCGCGTATTTCAGTAGTAAAAGCGAGCCGGTCAGACGGCTGGCTAAGGAGCGAGGAGCTACTCCTATAAGGAGGCCAGATCGCCGAAGCGAAACCGATCTGGATGTAGAGAGAAAGATCGGCGAACGAATACGTGCAACCTCGTACCTGGAGCGAATTAGGGGGAGAAGGGAGATCGCTAAATGTTAGAAAATAATTGCGTGCCAATGTTAATTCGTACACGAACTGCAAAAAGATCGTGACATTTGAAATTTACAGTGGCAATAACGTACAATGCGAAATATATATCGCGATTGTGTTCCGATGCATTAATTAATCAATTTTTTTTCATTTATCTAATGGCCGTTTGAGATATTAGAATTAATTTATCTAACGGCTGTTTGTGTGAGATATTTGAATTAATTTATCTAATACAAAGTTCGTATTCAGTGGAATGAGAATCGAACGCAGCGGTGCGTTGAACGCTAAATAGAATTATATTTTGAAACACCGGTGCAAAAATCGCGATAATCTCCGAAGCAGACAGATTATCAATGCGCGAATTGCAACATACGACGTTATGCATGTTTTTGCGCAAACGTTGCTTTTTCTCCCGTGATCTCTTACGGCGGAAATCGCTTAGTGCGAGATCCGCTTACTCAGTAACTGACTTCGAACGCTGTCACTCAAAGATAAATGCCACTCAATCATTAAAACGAGATATGTCTAATAAATGTTTACGCGAGATAAATATTTCGCTACCGGTTATCGCCGCTCACAAGAGAACAGTGTCGAAACGCGGAAGCGTAATAGTCTTCCGCGTACACACTGGCACGCAACACAGTGTTAACGATTTGACGACAAACCGACGTTAAGCCGACTACAAGTCCAGTAAAAATCGAAATTGGACGAAACCGCAAGAATCAAATATCTCATTAAACTTCGATCAACTCACTTGCGGAATTAGCGTGAGTTGAAATTGCCTTCCGTAAAAAGAGAGATTCTTTAGCAAAAGGAATTCACAACGTAATTATAAAGAAAAGAAATGGTAATTGATACACGTATAAAATGTTTAATAACCATCTTTTAAACAGTTGAAATGAGGACGATGGACTATTAGTTAAACCGGAACGGAATCGAGAACACTCTTCGTCCAACTCCATTGGAAAGTGCAGTTTTGTTAGTCATATGCGCGGTGAGTCGTGGAAATTGCATGAGAAAAATACGAGAGATAGTTTTGAGGATTCGAAACCGGGTTAGTCGTTCGCGAGGCTCGATGTTTTCACGACCATAACGTCTCTGAAACGTTTTCATTTTGCTCGAAACGATGAGGCATAGAATAAGGCCCCGCTGGGCCGATACTTTCACTGAAAATCGAAACCAGTCCACCAGTCGAGACTCGCCTCGAGCTTCAGGACGAAAGTGGTCGGGCGAGAAACCCCCGCGGCGGGCGAGAAACGTCTCTCGAAAGTATCAGGACCCGGGCATTTTTGATCGTTAATCGTTCTCCGCCTGAAAGTACAAATCCCCCCCCTTGTTTCCTCTCTCGCGATCAATCTGGCGTCGAATCCCTCGTCATATTAATGCACGCTTTCCGGTTTAATAGCATCGCGCGTCGTTGGAAAGTTTCGCATAGTTGGCTTTTCCGAACCACGTGATTTACGTAACGAAAATGGTTGCGTAATGCCCCGTATCGTGATTAAACGAAGCTACTTGCTGCTTTGTAATTAACTAATAGCCTTATCGGGTTACAAAATTATGACCGATTTAGCAGAGATTTTCGAGCAATTCGAGGAAATTTAATTTTCAACGATATCTATATTTCTTCTTTGGGTTGGTAACTCTCGATAAGCATTCAGAGACGTTCACGGTCGCTACGCATCGTGGACAAGACTGCGTAAGGTGCGTGAAGACGATCATGCGTTAGTTCTAATGATACGAACGGTGCGTGCTACGTTGCGAGTCTACGAGGGGAATCGGCGATTTTGGCGGTCACCATCGCCGATTCTCCGACTTACTCTCGAGCTTGTCACAGTTGGTGACTTTGCCCTTCCAGTCGCAGGTCTGTTTGTCCAAGTCAAAGGCCAGTCCGCTGGGACACGTGATTTGCTTCAGGCCGGACCTTGTACACCTGTCGGAGCCGGGACAGAAAACAAAGGGTGCCTGCGTGAGTCTAACTAGGGAAAAAGACATGACGTTCGCTTACTCTCGAGCTGATCGCAGTTCTTCACGTTCGTCTTCCAGTCGCAGGTCTGTCGCTCGATGTCGAATGCGAGACCCGTGGGGCACCGCACCGTCGCCAGCCTGGTCACACCGATCTCGCTGGCTTTGTCGCACCTAAGATCATTCTCATATCGAAAATCTTTTCCCACGCACGTGCAGTAGCCTCGAACGCGAGCAGTAATTTCGAACTTCCCTTTGACTCGCGAAATAATTAAATGCGAAATACAATAGAGATGAAACAATACGTTCACAATAAACAAGCATATGACACTTTACAGTGACATATTATAAACTAAGACGCTACGCATGAGCCATTGTTGCGACGATAATATGAGTAATATAGACTTTATGCACTTCTATTGTGCTCTGCTAATATGATTTTAGGTTTTGATCGTACTCGCGTGAATGAAAGTCATTGCATAAATGAAGGCACAATGATTGCTGTGTTAGGAATGCGATAAAGGAAAGCTATTCGGTATCGATTATAAAAAAAAACATCTAATGGCAAGGGAAATGTTAAACTGGTCTTGGGGCTGCATCTACCAGATCGCCTTGAGCCCTAGAAAATTTGATCGAAGCAATCTTGATCAAATTACATCCTGGATCAATGAATAAATGAATGACGTTATTTTTTAACCGATGACTTGTCGTCATCTGCATTCCGGGGTCTATTCATTATGCGTTCTATCAAAACCGGATGCCCTTGGGACTTACATTCTCTATCATACTACCGAACAAGAGATAGAAAAATGTAGCATGCGTCTCGCTTCCTACGTTCTTTCACGGACAATTAACAATTTTCGCAAAGTTCTCGTGAATAAAAGTAGGCGAATAGGATTAAATTAGCAAGATTAGAACTGGCGCGATCCGGGGAAAGTACAGTGATTGAGCCTGACAAGTCTGCTTCCTGGCGATTGGTAGAGTCAGTGATATAAGTCGAGTTACAGACGGAAGTGAGTCAGCGAGTTAGCTTTTTTATTTAAAACTTGATTCACTTTACGCGATTCCATTTCACCCACGGTTGCTGTAAATTAAACGCATTATATAAGGCGATGTAATTATAATCATATAAAGCGCAGAGACAACTCGCCGGTGTTCTTCAAGTTCTTGGGAACCGGTGCTTAAATTTTTATTACTCTTTGCGTGAAATATAGTATAAGTTTATATAATATTATTCTGTTCGGGACAGTGCTGCACTGAAGTGGCTTGATCCGATCCTGCATTTGCGGATGAAATAATACGGCGGCTTACCTCACGACATCCCGACAGTCTCCTTCAACGCTCAAGCGAAAGTATTCGTCGCCCGGCCTGTCCTGACAAAGTTCCTCGGCGTTTGCGTCAGCCCCATCGCCGCCTTCCTCATCTTGCGCTTTGACCTGTGTCCCTGCAAATAGAAATATAATTTATTATTAATTAATTAATGCTCATTTTGCATCTTAAGTGTGAGTCATACAATTCACTTTATATTAAGTTCAATTTATAGCTTCTTCGGATGATAGTCACGTTTAATAATTATTAAATTTTCTAGAGATTATATAAAATATATTGCAATAGTCAAGATATATTCTTAGATAAAAGTCATCCTAAATTTTAAATGGCTTATACGTGAAGCTTTTTGAAAATCTTTATGAATATTTCCGTAGACAATAATGAAGTAGAATGTAATGAACATTATAATAATTATTAGGATCACTCGGCGGTGATCAAAGACGGACTTCAAAGCGGAATTGAACGTGACATTTCGCACGGGGACAAAGCGGAGGTGAATTCGATTAATCGTTGAAAATGTCACGATCGGTTCACGACACGAGCGTGCGCTTCGCGATCGCGGATCGAAGGAGGGGTCGGTGAACTCCAGTAGAAGTAGAAAGTCTTGAAAATGTCAGGGCAACGGGGGAGGGGAAAGCGACAGTGGTTCTCCAAAGTAGGTTTTATTTTTATTCTCTCTCTCTTTCTCTCCTTTCCTTTTAAAATGCACGTTACCAATGTCAATTTCAAAAAAACTCTTTTCTTCTCTTTATTTACAATTTCTAAGCTTTTAATCTCTACTGATGGCACCTATTTCCTTTTATTACGAAATAGTTCAAGCTCTTACGAGTCTCAACAATTTTTAAATTAATATCTTTACTACATTGGTAGTTTACTTAAATTAAATTTGACGTACACTATATGAATTAAAATTTAAAAATCAGACTTTAACTTTAATGATCACGAATGGTGCAATTTAAATAGGCGTTCAAATCGCGACGCGAGAAATTTTTGCACGATTAAATTGTAAATAAAATATATTGCACTTACCGGCGAACAGACACAAGGATCCCAGCAGAAATATCAACTTCGGCGACATCGTCGTCGTCGTCAGGACAGAGAACGTCTGGACAAGCCGCGCCCTCTCCGCCCCTCTATATGTGCACCACCACTCCTTCCCTCTTCATCGTGGGACTTTCACCTTCCGGATCGTGCTGCCACCTCTCAAGAGGACATCAGGAAAGAAGCGAAGTCCTGTCTTTATCAGTCAGAAAAAAAATGAAAAATCGGTGAGTACTATATTTATGAATCCCACTAGCACTTTAACTGCAAAAATTATTACACGTCCGGCGTTCGTTACACTATTATAATAACAATTATTTCGTTAATAATCTTCATAAAACTTCACTTGACTTAAACGAAAGAAGACATGAACGTAGAATAATCTTCAAATCTATAAGTATAAAACGGCACTGTGAAAGGCAAAATGAACCTCTAGGATTTAGATAGGACACGAGTTGAGCGTGGGACGGAATGCAGGATTAATCGTTTGCACGCGGGTCCTATTTTCTACCTGGCTTCATTATTTATTCCTTATTTTTGCGCCACCGACTTGTCCGACATGGAAACCATTTTTAACTCGGCGGATCGCCGGTTAGCGGCTTCTTATGCGGACAAAAATCGCATCAGGAATGCTGCATAGTAGAATCTAAAAGCTGGATTTATAACGTTGTTTTGGGTATCTAAGGGAATTAGCACTTAAATCCTTAGGAGATTTATATTTAAATATCGATTATTATAATGAGGATAATCTCTTTAACACAAGTGTGTCGCTATTCAAGGTCCGAGCCGTGACTTTGATCGCTGCACATCAAGAAGTGAAAACCGAATCTTTTATGAAGCTTCTTTTTATGATCCTCATGAAAACGTTACGATGTCCCGAAAGCGATTGCGAATGAAGCCTTGCACTCATAAACCTGAGAAAGTGTCACTCGCGCCGCGATACTTTCATCGGGAATCGCGCTTGACGATGCACTTAAGTGCCATTTTAAAACGCAGTACCGAGGAGTATTGGGGTATTCACAAAGTAAATTCAACGTATAGCCCCGTTAAGGAGACACGTTACGACGCCCAAAGAGAGTTCCGCTTGAAAACGGAACATCCGGGCGTGGGAAGAGGAAAGTCATTCGCGCAAGAGAGATATATAATTTCATATGTAACGTTCATGCGTACGTGACTGCGGAATCGCTCTCAGCGCACGAAAATTAACTGCCTGCTCGCGATTCCGTGAAATCGTTAATGATTCAATCCCTTTAAGTATGTAACCATGAGCTGAATCCTTCCGGAAGAGTAGTATCATCTGCGTGTGCAACGAGGCGCGATGAGCTTTCCGCGCGTCGCGAAGCATTTGACCTTTCGGCGAAATCCATTGTCGTGGCCCCGAAAATGCATTTTCCGCAAACAGTATAGTTCACCGATGTTTGAATCGAGGTTCCAAGCTGTATCTTAACATAAAAGGGACGGACAGAAATACATCTATTTTTCTCGCGATTCAATCGCCGCCTTATTCTAACAGACGTATCCTCGGGGCTCTTCGAGACGATGATGATCCATTCAACAACCAATAAATTTGCGGTTTACGCAGCAAAGGTTATTTGTGTCGTTGCGGGCGAAATAACATCGCCAGTACGCGTATGATTACGCGAGGCATTTGCATCGTCGCGGCGAAAGACGTTTATTCCAAATTCAGGTTACGAGCGTGCGGCGACACGTGCAAAAGAATATAGATCTTCTTCAATGTCAACGAATAAAAAAAGCCAGAATTGTACGAATTATCAGGCCGTTGAATCGATGTCATGAAAGTAACACGAAAATCACACAATAAAATGCGATCTAATACGAAAATCTTGCTACTTGATGATTGTTCACCTGAGATGAGCGTTTGACTTGTGATACCACAATTACTCTTATACAACATTAAAAATTCAATTGCACGATAATTATGACACGGCGAGCTATAAAAAGCGTCTGCAGCATTATGAACGATTATAATTTGCATGGAATCAACATTAATCCATGATTATATTTTCATTACATAATGAGAGAAAGATAATTCGAGTCGTTAGACGGAATAGTAGTACAGATCGATTATAATCGGACACGCGTAATTTATGTCATATAATTGTTTTAATGAAACGTACAATGTATAAGATGTTTCTTTCCCGGTGAGCACTGTATAAGTATAATATGCCCAAGTATACATATACATTTCGGCCAGATTTTTCTCGGCATTGTGACACGAGAGACACCCAATGGCATTTCTAAATACTCGAGCCGAGTCCTTGGCGAGATGCACGCGCCGGGATGCCGACGGGGGCACGTTCACCACCGTACGTGTAATAAATAAATAGGGAATCGTGCAGGAAACCAGTTTTCGTAATGTTCGCGATGTGCGTGCAGTGTGTGTTAGCCTCTCCATTCCTCCGTTCCTCCCCCTTCCTACGTGCTCCGTTGTTGAGGTGTCCTAGGTGTAAAGCCCGAACGTATCCTCGTTATCCTTACGATCGACCTCATCTTTTACTGACCGAGCGGAGCGACCGGTCTGCTAAGTAAAAGTAGCTGGCCGGTTAAAAATTATTGCCACTGCTTGGATACACATTCGCCACTCTTCTAGGTCACACCGCGGAGAGCAGTTGCATTAACTGTACATCGTTTGTTGTTACAAATTTAAGGGCCGGTGTTACTTTCAATGCCGATTTGTTATTACTGCTTGCACCCCGCTGATCTCTGCTCAAGCGGGTCTGCGGATTTATGAACGCGCATTATTTGAAGCGTCACGAGACTGAAAGAGATATTTCCATCGAGTACCATAAATACCGTGGCGCTCGAATCTCTAAACTTATCACCGATTGCAAAACGCGAATCACCGGGCGACGAGAGAGTTTTCATTATCTCGTCTAGAACGGCCGCGGGGGTCGCGATAAATGTCAATTGCCAATCGGCATTTCGAAGCCTCTTCTCTCCGAAGAAGCCGTCACCTCCGACGGTACAGTGAACTGTAGCTTTTCTTCATTTGTGTTCCCACCCTCCTATCTTTCGTCGACTGTTCTTATATACGCCACGTTCTCGTTCGCTCTCTCCTTGAACTACTGCGGATGGTCGACGAGGGCTTACCTTCGACTCTTCGGATGCTACCAGAAAGATCTCGAGAGCGTGTCGCGCTCGAAGAAGCATCAGTCGGAGAACGGCTCTCCTCACTTTTTACATTGGTATTTTTGCATCAAGCTGTCTCGATTATTGCATTAGAAATACGATAATTATCGCTGCAGGTGTGATAAGCATCGTTGCTTAGATTGCGCGTGTCAGTTGCAAGATTGCAACTGATGAAATGTATATTCTAGCGATTATAAATCGATAGCTTATAAGATAAATAAAAGAAGAAAAAAGAGAGAAAATATAAAAATGTCTACATTTGGTAAAGGATTAAACATAGATCGGGATAGCTTTAAAATTCATTCTCACAAATTACGAAAGCTTTATTTTAAACTCCAAAATATATTTTAAATATAGACTGAGGATATATAATATCTGTCAACGTTTTATATGCTAATAACTTATTTTTATCTTAAATATCACGTATGATTAATATTTTGTTTTTAAGCCATTTATGACGAATTTTGCCTTTCTAAATTCAGACACACCAAATTCCTTTCAGACTAAAGTTATAAACCGTCGGTGACATACTGAATCCGGAATTTTTTTTCATATTTTCCGGTGAGAGCAGATTTTCTATCGTCAAACACTTCTCGCATTTTTTTTCTAGATTATCGTCACTCTTGGCTACCTCTTAACACTTCCGATCTTTCAATCTTTCAATTTCCCGTTTAATACGATTTCTACACGCATGATCGAAGAATTAATTTCCGAATGTTAACCTTCCATGCGTATTAATTTATTTCATAAGTCCTACAAAAAATACCACAAAAAAAAATAAAAAAGAAGAGAGATGAAATTTATATTACCTGGGTTTTTGCCTCAAACTTATAAAGATTACATTACAAGATTACATTATGAAAATACTGACCTTTTACTTTTTTTATAAATGCAATAGTTACTAATTATTCTCTAATAGAAGTAATTTAATAATGTAGATGGCAAAAATTTAATTTTGACTTATTAATTTTTTTATTTTTATGTGTAAAATTTCTGATATACTCTTAAATAATAAAATATCCAACCAAGTCTTATTTTAAAAATAGATATCGCGTCAAATTTGACCCAGTTCTCGTTGTTACAAACATTAAACCTTCGAAAATTATTTTTAAAATAGTATAACGTCAAGAATTGTTACTCATAATCTTCAAAACAAATTGGCAATCTATGGAACTTAATCTGATATCGCAATGTTTTCACGAGAAATTGTCGATATCCCTTAATTTATAATCCTGTCAAACAGTATTCGTAAATTACACTCGTTAAACACTGTTTCATATAAATTGGAATATATTGGGGGCGAAAATTTTATGCGTCTGGAGCACTATTCTAATTTATTTCCTCATAAATTATATACTTATTTAAATCCTGATTTATGATATAAATTGGCGGTTTATTTACATATATAATCCAGATTAAAACGTGTGTAAATTAATTTATTTTGACTAGTGCGATACGTTTTAATTAACCCAACAGATCCGAAAAATTGACCATATCGTGATGCCGGAATAACCAGTGGACAATGACCTGTTCACGGTCAAGGTGAAAATCACGTCGTCCCTGGTATGCATCGATCATACGAACAAGCCCTCTTCCGCCATCTTCCGTGATCGGAATTCAATCGATTAAATCGTGCTTTGATCTACGATCATTTATCTGACCTGATTTATCCTTGCGTATCGGCTACGCGCTAAAATGATCCGAGTTTCTTTTTCACATTTTTACACGTCGTGTAAAAAAAAAGTACAATTCATGTCGAAATGCGAAAGTACGCTATTATTGCATTTATTTACAAAATTAAATCTTTCAATATAAGCGACGTGATAAAATTAATCTTTTAATATAATTTGAAAGGTCTAAAATATTGGAGCACACATGCCAATTGTGAATATAACGCGTAAACAAAAGTTCGTAAGTTTATTGTGTTGTCGCACGGAAACGATAAATAAAAACCGATTACCGCGCAAAATAAATCGACGAAAATGGTAACTTTTCAGCGGGTCCGTTTGACGTTTTCTCATTCGATACACATTGCAAAACGTATAATGATGTAATTGTTACGAAATAAGGTCGCGGAATGTTCGCACTGCGACTCGCTACGTGCGAAATCTATTTTGCAGCTAGGCACAACCGCGTGCAAGCGTGTAAGCGTGCAATTACACGTAATACATAATGGTCGAAGTCTGAGGCGAAAACGCAAAGTCCGTGCGACGCCGCGCGGCGCGATTTCTCCTGCGAAGTTTTCTTGTCGATGGAGAATCCCGCTTTGTTCGCCGACGGCAGCGGCGATGCCGCTGGTTCGTTCCTATGAAAAATAAAAAAAACACCATAAACGCCGATTGAGAGATAGAAACGACGGCCCACGAGGGCGTGCCAGAAAAACGGGGGAGACATCGTTGCATTCCCGATGCACCTAAGTAGGCGCGCATAATTATTCGCATCTCGTATTTCGAAACGCTTCTCTCCTCGCGGTCGTTATGCGCTGCCGTGCGGCTCGCCTTATCCAGACTTTCCCATCGAAGACACCGACGCTTTCCGACGAGGAAAAAGGCGAAGGCGGAATAATCGGGCGATCTTCGCACCAAGTGTCAGAACTGTCAGTAATAATAACGAAAATTTCTTCACTAAGAGCTTTCCTCCTCGTGAAATTGAATAATAATTCTTTCTACTTTTCTTCTTCATTTTTAACACTAATTTGTATTCGCACTACTGAATAGTTAATTCGTAGAATGTTTAATTTGATATAAATGGCCTTTTATGTGACAATCTAATCATAATTAAGTTTCTCGGAATATAAGAAAAACTATACATACGGTTGAGTTGATTATTTCTTGTTTGAATAGGCAATTTAATTGCAAAATCATCGCACAGGAACGAAAGCGGTTCACCTTGTAACGGCAATCTTCCGCCTCGTTTCTTGATCGGCGAAGAAACTATTAAACTGTTAAACATTAATATGTACATATATAAATATATGTATTTTTTATCAAAGAAAGAAAGAGAAGATTAGTACATTTTATAAAGTTTCTCTTTCTTTCGCAACGCAATCTAAGTTCTGGAAAAAGAAATTTTTTTCTCCCGAAAGAATGACCCGATGATAAAAGTTTGTTCTTGAGTATTTTGAACAAATAATAAATAAGTTAAAAATTCATTAGCGAATAAAGTATACTTTTACGCTTACATAAGATATAGATTACGGATGATTTTAATAATAAATTTTCTTTCAAAACATTCTACTCGAGCGCGTCATCGATAATGTATATCGACGATCGCGATTTTAATGTATGCAGAAAGTGCGCATTACAGGAACAGTTCAACGAGAATGCGATGAAGTGAATTATTAGCCGTTTCCGTGTAAAATCTCATCCGAGCCGACAGCGGAATTTATTCTCTCCCCTCTCATCGGTGTCCTATTAAATAGAAAACTTTATACGGAGATGAACTCTCGTGGCACATCGCACCGATAATTGCTAGCCCAGAGCTAATATCACGAGTCGCATTTGCGAGGGAGTTAATTAAGAAGATGGTATTATGAAGTATCGCGTCTACACGGTGTCTCGAAATACGTGGCCGTTTTATCATTTGACGATGGATTTTTAAACAACTTTTAATCCTTTTCGTTTTCCAAAAAAACAAATGTTGTTTATTATCTTCCGCGATGTTTCTTTAAGTCGCTCATTAGATATCTCAATATGGATATTCTAATTAACGTCGGAAGATTCTAGAACACCACGTATACGGGGACGCGGAATAATCCAGAGGGGATTATTCCTTTTCCGACGCCGTAAACTTTCTGAAAGAGAATCGCGCAGGAGAGAAATTCTGTTTGGAAAGGTACGTCGTCCGATCTGTTCTGTAGGTGAGAAGGAAGGTGGTTCACCTTGCACAAACAGCCTTCCGTTATTTACCGTAATTCGCTCCACGGCCAGCGGTCGCTATCGATATTCCCTTCGTTGGCGACAGAATGCACCGCGCCGAGACATAGCGCTTTCTTCGAATCATCAGTCAGATTTGTCATACGCGGGAAACTTGTTCCTTTTCATTTTTTCTTCGTTTCCTTTTCATTCGCGCGAAGGACACGGCTATATTTGGTGCGGGGCACATGGAGCGCTGTTCTGACAGCCGCATTGCAATCTGATGAATCGCGACTCGTGTTACCTTTCAGAGAAATCAGAGCATTATCAGGCATTTGAGGTGCATCTGTAATTTCACGCTGGAGGATTTAAATGCTAAAGTATAATCTGATTATATATTTATGCTCTTTAATTGGGCGCTTTATTGATTATTCTCAGCCTTTTTGATTATTCTCTACTTTTCGTGGAAGTCCAAAGTTAAGCTTAAAGTTGATGTCAATTTTGTTTGTGTTTCGTATTGCTTCTTATGCGACTCACGTGTCAACCGGATGCTTATTATGCGCCAAGTCATTTCGAGACAAAGAAGAATAGCGTCTAAGGATTTCGCTGCGTGGAAGGTTAAGTGGAGTTTTCGAAAATATATACCGGCCATTATCGTTTGCACAAGCAGGATTAGCTCTCCCAGTCTTTGGAACGTGCGTTGTGTGCACTTTTTCGCGGTGAAGAGAAGCTATTAAGAAAGAGTCGCTAGCAGGTTGCGCGATTCGAAGAAAGTCCATACAGCGACCCGAATTTTATGATCCACCTTTCTAAATCGACCTCTAGATCGAATTGCCAATGTGTCGACAGGGCCGGTTTAAGCCAATACATTTTCAGCTTAAAAACAGGATGAATTCGTGACTTATCGGATTTTATCGAGTGAAAAACAAGAATGAAAGAGTGCTCAGAATATTAATAGAATGACCAAGGTTCCCGGCTTTAATTTCACTGCAAGATATGTAAAAGTTTTACCCCGTTCCTATGCGAATTTTTCTTTGTGTGATAAATTCGTAAAAGCAATTGCTAGTCACGAAAAAAGATACCGATATTTGTACTGTAATCCCTCTCTGTATATATATTTCTTCACGATTCGAAGAAATATATCACTGTTACAACACTTGTATCTATAAGTATTAAGAATTAATCTAATATTATACTCTTCTCTTCTCTTCTACTTTTCTAATTTAAGGTGGTTCGTCAGTGACATTGTTAGTCAATAACACAACTCACATAAAACTTGTTAAAATACTTCATAATTTTTTCTAAACATCTTATC